>CAKAOH010038048.1:0-13947 GCA_916701665.1 Sebastiscus tertius
ATCACCTTGATCCTCTTCTCGACTGGCACTGCTGGAGATCTCTCTCTCTCTCTCTCTCTCTCTCTCTCTCTCTCTCTCTCTCCTCAAGTTTGGCTGTCTGTCTTTCTCACCCATTCTCCCCTTCTCTCGTGTTGTCATCTTTGCTTATCTCTCCAGCTTCCCTGAACTATCTTGTTTCTCTGTCATTCCGTTGTGAGGGTGATGTGTATGTGGGTGTCAGGGTGTTGTGGGGGTATCTGTTATCTGGAGGGAATATCTAGATTCAACATAACCTTGACTAGAATGCAAGCCTTTTGAGAAAGTACTCAATTTACCTGAATAAATCTCATTGTAAGATTATGTGCACAAGATATGAATTAAAAATAGTGATATTGAAATGGGAATTCTCTAACCACTTATGATGGGAAATTGCTTATTTTTCAGGATGCAAGTATTGTAAATTGATAGCCAAATGATTGTCAATTATGCAACTGATATAAATACACTTTCAGTAAAATATATAGGGCTTATAGAAATCTGTCAGCAAGGTGGAGATGCCAGATCTGTCCAACCTGCTCTACCTGCTCTAAACCGGTCTGTGGTGAGAACAAAATATGTTGTTCAGATAATACTCACCTCCTGATCTAAGAAAAGGAAATGCTGCTCCAAGACAACCAGAAAACAACAAATTATAAGCACACATACACACACAAACACACACACAAAATGAGCCTACTACTACACAGCTTTTTTGCAAGCTTTGAACACATCTGACATTCTTCATCAGCAGATGGATGTGTCTCAGTTGTCATCACGTGGTCTAAGTATGGAACTTCTGGGGTCAAGGTCAAGAATGAACTTTCCCTCTTAAATCATGAGCACATTTCTTTGTATATCTCATGGATAGTAGTTCTATGTCTACAGTAATCAAAAAAGATACACAAACTCAAAGGAGAAGAAGGATATAGTAGCTTTCTGGCTCTGATTTAAGAGGACTCTTTTTGGACAACTTTTATTCATTTATTTTTGGAGCATCCATCCATCTCTCTCCCTTCCTCTTTACCTCTGCCAACTCAGTGTCAGCAGTGGATAGGCATTATCTATTTTGTCTAACTACCCCCTGTCGGGTCTCAAACCACCCCCAAGGGAAGCCTGTGTTCTTTGGGCAAGATAGAGATTTGGGCCCAAACCACTGTCAACAAGGGGAACAATTTGGCTGGCAAGGGCCATATTTACAGATCGGTGAACCACAGCTCCATTTAGCAGTGTTCTTTCGTCAGTAAACACCGCAGGACGGTATCTTTCTCAGATCTCAAGAGGAGGAATAGAGATAGAATCATGCCAGACAGCCCAAAGTTGGTCTATGCCGACCACCGCTCAGACCACCATTGTTTAGAACTTCAGAACGGCCAAATGATCCGATAACACAAGTTTGTCGTGGCAAGCGACTTTGTCCACATTCCTCAGTGACCCAACGGAATGCAGTCCCTCGAAAGGCTTCGCCTGTGGCCTCAGTTTGGAGGCTGTGTGGTGTATTTTGAATCCATCAGACTCTTGTCTTTTCTTGTGCGATCCTGAATATTGGGAGCGGCATTTCTAAAAATACAATGATTAAAGCGTCGTGGTTTTTCACATGAATGCTCCAACCAAACTCCCTCCGGGCCGTTGTACACACACAAAGTACGTTAATGTGTCAAGATATGGCAACCTTGAGTCTTGTTAACACATTGGCCCACATTACATTGCGGGCAGCTTGGTATGCAAACAGAGAACCGGTTTGGAGTTTGGGGTCAGAAAAGGCTTTGAAGCTAAACATACTCCTGTCATAAAGTTATATCTGGGACAGATGAGACCAATAAACCAGCACCACACTGAAGCCCTGGAAGTCCAGTCATGAGTTGGTGGCATAGAGAAGTGGGAAAACTAAAATTCACTACAGATAAAGGCTGCTTCTGCGATTTTGGTTGCCTTTTTGGTTAAAGTGGCCAAGCAGTTCCTTTTAAATATATGACTTTGCTGTTGGTAGTACAAAAGCTAACTTAAAAAGAGAACTGGGATTACGGTAGAACACAATTCTCATTCAGGCGTCAAGAAGAAGCCATGAAAGTGGAGGTCGTATTGTCGTTGCTAGAACAGGATTTGTTAGAATTTTGCTGCTGTGGTTGTTCTTTCTGTTGTTGGGTGTGGATGCACAACATGGATCTGGCTATCCAATCTAGGATTTAGGTGTATTATTGTCATATTATCACTTAAGTTTGCCTAATTGCAAAAGTGAAAGATGAAATTGTTGCAGTTCTGTTCTTGCTTTGCACATGTACACCAACATGTCCTGGTGCTGCAAATGACTCTATTTGTGTGGCTGGCATGTATCGATAAGTTGCACGGTGCAAATTTAGCATCGATAAAGCAGCATTTTAATGTACACAATATATGTCGCCAATTACAGCTCAAGACGCATAAATAAGCAGTTTGTGTTCCAAAACGACAACAGGAACCACAAAGAACCTGCAGCAGCGTCCAGACATTGTCATCCATACATGGTGCCTTGCTTGGGTGTGGCTGCCACAGACAATATTGAACTGAGCTCTTTTTTAGAAACTGGGGAATTTCTCGGCACTTTTATCCTAAGACAGCCGTAGTGCTTCAGTGTTGTGCCTCACACATACCTTCAGGTCTGCAGTCCATTCCCCAGACGGCTGTGGGAAATGTGGTGAGGCCACTCTGGGTTTGGAGGCCTCCCAGGCACCACAGGGATAAAAACTAGCCTCCATCATGTGACGTGGTCATGTGACTCTTGCGGAGTCAGTATGAGGCGGAAAGGCAAAGGGGGTACAGAGGATTTTCATCAACTCGGTCAGTCCACTTTGCATACAGTATGTCATAATATATCTTATTTGACGATTTCATAATGCTTCCATCTTCTATCTCATGTCTTTTGCTTTGCATTTAAGATGGAAACCAGGTCATTTATTTTTTAAGTTAAAGCTTCAGTGGGCAGTATATTTTGGGCATCATTGGGCAAAAATTCCATAATAACCTTTCAGCATATTGTAATTCAAGCTCCTCCTCATGGCCCCTCCTCATGGCTCTGTTTTCAGGCTTTAGAACATCTAGCCCGTGACGGGAGACTTTGACCAATCACAGGTCATTTCAGAGAGAGAGAGTGTTCCTATTGGCTGTTCATTCAATGGAGGCAGCTGTCAATCACTCGCAAACTCCGATCAAACTGATCACATATGAATCAATATTCTGTTACTGTAATGTCTATTTCTCTCCTCAGATGTTGTCAGAATCATCTTGTAGTGTACGGTTTAGCTGTAAAATGAGAAAGTGTGCTCCTGGTGGGCGGTGCTTGGTATTTCCTCAACTGATCTCAACATGGCTGCCGGATCACAAACTTTCTCATTTCACAGCTAAACAGTACACTACATGATGATTCTGAGAACATCTGAGCAGAGAAATAGACATTACAGTAACAGAATATTGATTCATATTTGATCAGCGCTCTTGCAAATGTCATTAGGAGCGCCGAAGGACACAGAGGCACATGATTTTTTTTCAGATTACTTGTTTCATGCACTACTGTCAGGATATAGTGACAAAAAAAAATATTTGTTTAATCATATTTGCTCTTATCTGCCTACTGCTGCTTTAATTTTCTTTTTTCCCTGTTTAAAGGTTTTTTTGGGGGGGATTTTATCCTTATCCGATGAGAGGGTCGCACTGTAAAGGACAGGGCGTGTCGTTTCATGTACAGATTGTAAAGCCCCCTGAGGCAAATTTGTGATTTTGGGCTATAAAAATAAAATTGACTTGACTTAATGATTCCATAACGCTACCATCTTCTAGTCTTTTGCTTTGCATCTAAGATGGAAACCAGATCATTTAGTGGCTAAAATGATCCAAACCTTCCTTTCATTTATTTATTTTTTAAGTTAAACCACACCAAGAGTTTACACATGCCTAAATGAACCTCAGAAAACCACCTGGGTTGTGGGTGTGTGAGCCCTCAAGCCTGACCGTTTCCCATCGTAGACGCTCTGCCTGGCAAAGCTCGAGGCTTAGCCTCCATTGTTTACTCTTTACCCACAGAGCCCAGCACCTGTTAGAGATTGAGCTGTACACAACCCAGCTGCAAGCCATTTTCATCAACACCCAAGAAGATAACTACCCCTGAAGCACAAACCATTAGGCTAATCGGCCTTGATGATGGGTGCGGGCTCGAAATGTCAGAGAATCTGTCCGTCTCCAAACGAGCTAATAACAACCGCACAATTCAGCCGTCTCTTAATGAGGACTGTAGTAGCTCTGTCTTTCCTTGTTTGTGTTCTTCATCTCACATGCCACTTACTGATGGGCCAACATAGCCCCCCTGGCACGACAAGAGGCCACCATTGTGAGGAAATGGCTTCGCAGCCTGCAGGAGCCCACAGCAGTTCCGTCTTTTTTTTCTCCTACTGGCTCCCTGTCGCCCGCTCGTCCCTCTTCTCCTTTGCTTTTCACACACAGGCAATTAAGTCAGTTTCCCAATTCTGTGATCCCCTCCAACATTCTTTGTTCTTGTTTTTTGTTGTTTTCCTGTTCCTTAGTTTTTTTCTCCCTCTCTCCCTCCTTCTTGCGGGTTTGTTTCTCGGGTGAGGAGGTCGAGGCTGGGGGCGGAACAGAGAGAAGAAGAAAGACGAGTGGAGGGGGGGTTACATTTGCAGCTTTATGACTAACCACATGTGTTTCTGGGTCTTTGTATTTACATGTTTCTCATGGAAAAGAGGGTGGTGGAAGGGGATGACGGGAGAGGAAAGACAGACATATGGTTCTTGTTTGTTGAGTTAAATTCAGAGTCGGACTGTTTGTTTCTTGAGATGAGCAGAGGGAAACACGTCCTCGTAGTCATCTTCAAATTTGACTCTTCCCCAGGCAGTGGTTAGCCTTTTCCTTGAAATAAGATATTTATATAAATATAATACATTGTACACACATACGTCCATGAATACAAGAACTCTCATTTGAAGCAGAAAAGCTGCAGTTTTGGTCTTTAGAAGGACATTCACAAGATTTTGTAAAGTGAAAATCTTTGCTTATTAAAAAGGTAATTCAAACTCTCCCTCTTTCACAAGTTTCTCTCTCTGGCCGAGGCTCAACGGTGCACACTCCCCTGCTGTAGCTCTTTCACTCTGTACGCCTTGGGCACCTCAACTGCTGGCACTGGTCTCACCATTATAAAGCCTTCATGAGAACCAGAACCAGGTACCTTGCTCCCCCTTCTTCCTCTTCTGTCTCTGAGGTGTGCCAGCCCCTACCCACATGAGTCGCTGGTTGTCCAATTGCCTTGTAGAGGTGGGAGTGGGAGTTGGGGGGGCATTCCATTCTCCTTTGCACACCTTTGGCTTGTAATCTGCTCAAGGCCAGACTTTACATACACTGTGGGAAGTATTATCGCCCGAGATCCTCGTCATTTCCACAGATTGTGGGAGGTTTTGTGTAAATTCATTGGAACTGTTGGCCTGGTTTTATATAGCAGGAACTCCACCCTTAAATACTCTTACACTGCAAAATATCATCAATCAGTAATTCCAGGTGCCATTTTGTGATGCAACAGCAGTTTGAAGGTTGTGTGATTTACCACTTTCCCTTCACCTCCTCTACTTCATCTGCAGTACCTTGGTTAATGATTGAAGTTTCAAGAACCTTCAACCAAACCTCTTAGTTATTACTATTACCGAATAGTTTAAAGTAGAAGTTTGGAGACATGTTTCAGCTTCTTCTCTTTACTCTGTTAGCGTCTACGAGGGACACGGGATTGTTTTCCCCCAAAAGGGGGCGTGGTCACGAGAGCCTATTCTTGATGACGTAGTGCCGGTCTGATGTATCGGTGTGGTGGAGGAATGCGCAATGTGTCATATTTACTGTTTTTGGACACTCTCTCAGTTGTACTCTGGAGAAATTATGCTTGGTTTGTCCTGGTCCAAGTTTTGCATTACATTGAAATAAATGACAGCCTTCCACACAAGGATACACATTACGTATGGCAGCGTTTTCACTGGGAGTGTTTGAAAGTATTGTAAAGCTTTTGAAAATCAGAACAAAACACTGATTTCACAAATGACTTGTTTCTGTTATCAAATCATGTGCCAGGTGTTGCTGGTGTAGCATCAATGCTGGTTAGCAATATGTTTTTGCCAGAGTACAGAGTTAGTCATTTGTACAGTGTGCTATCAGTAATTCTAGGGACTTCTAAATGTAGAAAAGTTTTGACATATTATAGATTTTCTGTTTGCTTCTATGTTAGTGAGATGGTATGGAGCTGAACCAGCCTGGGGCCCAAACGGGAAACATGATGCTGCCACAATTTTCATCTGTGCATAAGCAATGCTAGCAAATCACTTTGGTGAAATGTGCCCCTGACTGACTGGAGTTATTTTGTATGAATATTTGGTTTTCTGCATCTGGTAAATGGAGCAGGAGGGATGCTAGCTTCGAGAAAGAACCACAGTGAGTGATGACAGATGAACGTATCTGATGTGGAACAGATGTTGTACCAACAGTTGAAAAGATCTGGATCTTGAGAGTCCCACTGATAATATATGACCTCAACGATACTCCTCAGCCCATAATCTTCTTTGTTTGAATTAAATGTGTTTGAATTCATGTCAAAGAGCAACTTCATTTTCATTATGGTATGTGAATTTTGTAGGGCTGTCCTTGACCAAAGAAATTCTTAATCCTCTATTAGTATGATGTTGTTGACTAATTGATTGGTTCATTTCATTGACAGATCTGTGAAACTGAGTTTTTCCACAAAGAATCACACAAAAGCAGCACTTTAAATCTTGTGTTTCCCAGAGATGTGCTCATAAGTTTCTTAGAAATAAGTCATTCAGCATGAAAAAATGTATAAAAAACAACTAATGGACTAAAGAAATCTTAGTCCACCAAGACCAAACCAACTAATCGACTTAGAGGGGGCGGCCTTAGAAGTTTGAAGCAAACATTTTGTGACTAATATATGACAAAGTAGATGTTGCAAGGCCAATACAAAGTGATTTTTATACTTAACAAGATACATGAGGTTACTCTTTGATTCTCTGTATTTGTTGTGTTTGCATAATAAAAATTGTCAACAGTGGTGGCCTAACAAAAGTTTCTCTGTAACTTCATAACTTTCAATTGGATTGCATTAAAAAACATTACTCAATTTTGGAGAAAAAAACACAAACTTGGCACTATGGCCTCTGCACAACACGACACGACAACTCCACCATCTTTACTATAGACCTCTTGCTGCTGCAGAGAGCGTTAATGTGTGGAAAGCACAGATTTGAACACAAACAAAATTATTGCAACATGTGATATTTGAGCAGTTTGTTCAAGATGTTTGCTCGCATGATATTTCATTTTTATTGTTTAAGGGACAATCAGTGGAAAATTATAAAACAATAGAACTATAAAGACATGTCAAACTCAGCCAAACATCAAAGAGACGTGTTCATTCAAAACAGTTCAGCACTAAATGAGTCACAGACATGTTTCAGGAAGGATGGCCTGTGGTTTGACGAAATGGGACACTGTAAAGGCAAACAGATTATTTATTCATGTGTTGATCTGGTGGTTGTTTTTGTCCCTCTTGTCACACTTCCATTTCAAATGTCAAAGGACCTCATTTGGGCTGTGTCAAAATGCACCACGTGGAGACGGACAAGACGTCGTCACTGCTCTCATAGATTAAGACAGCCGTTTCAGATGGATCCAAGTTTAGCATTAGCTTTAGCTGTAAACTCTTTGGAATCACTTCATGAATATGGACAAAGTTAGAGAAAGGAATGATCCTGATATCCACCTGGGAGTGTTGGAAGGAGAAAATAAGCAGAGAATGTACAGTGAGTGGAGGTGGGAGGTCATGTGTGATGGCGGACGAATGCGAGCCAGGAAAGAGAAAGATAGTCAACATGACTTTATTTGCCTGGGTGTAGGCTGATGTAAACAAACGCGGAGCTTATGCAAGCTTTTGATCTTGTGAACCGTGAAATCTTCTCGGTGAAAACAGGAAAATTAGGCCTCACTGCAGGGAAGGAGGAGGGGCACAGCAGGCAAGGGCTCATGGGAAAAGATATTTAGTCTGAGATTGGGAGTTCCAAGCTATTAAATGAACTTCCCCCTTCTGACTTAATTTGATACAGCTTAACACTGTTTTCCCCCAAATGTTTAACCCTGAGGAACTCATAAGGATCGGTATTGGTGGAGTTATTGTTCCCTCTTCAAAGTGGCAGAGTTGTAATCGAGCCCTTTGTAGTTTAATCGTCTTTATTCAATGGCAGGTCCTCATGGCGAAAGACCATTCAGCTGGGGCATACTGTGGATAACAAGGCACCAATAACTAGACAATTAGTTCATTTTCACTATAGATGGGGCTCATAATGATAGATAGGGAAATCTGTGCTGAGGCGCTGTTCTTTTCATGTGAGGATCCCATTGAGCAAGCTGATTTTCATCAGACGGCCACATTCCCAGCCCCAATTTTGTTGACATTGCAATAGCGGCTCGAGGGGGTGAATGCGATGAGGGGCGGTTGGGTGATAAAAGGGGATGGGGGGTGGGGGGGGCTACTTGAGAGACAGAAAAGAAGGAATCAGTTGCTTTGCCCATGAGCTGCACTTTTAGTTTTTTTCCCCCTCACGCAGCTCCCTGGTAGGATGTGTGAGTTTGGTACAGAGGTGAGCAAGCTTCCCTCCCTCCCCCCTGGAAAGATTGTGCCCAAGAGCTATCCATTTGAACTTCAATGAGAGGCAGCCTTCTTGTGAGGACTTGAAACAGGCATCTTTGGGAGGCTGTTAGAAGTGCCCGGGCATGCCTTCTTTACCTGATGTGATATGAAGCCCACTTTTGTTTGATGATTCCATACATAGATACAAACTGGTATCCTTGGCTGGAAAAGAGTAAGAAAAGGAGCAGAGAGGGGATGGATAGATGGAAGAGGGACAAGATTGACATTAAAGCTGCATCACACCTGTTACAGAGTGTTGCTGAGGTTTGGCCAAGAGAGCACGGCAAAAAAGATTTAAAGGACAATTTTTTTTATTTTTCGAATCTGTTTCAAACCTTCTTTCCATGCTGGCCTTGAAACAATTCTTAAGATATGGGAGAAAATTCACAGTCCTTGTTCGGTGCAAAAATGCTTCCTAAAGTTCAGTCAAAACTACTACAGTATATGGCTTCAGCAGTCTGACTTGAGGCACTGACACACCAAGCCGACAGTCGGCCGTCTGACAATTTGGGGCCGTGTGCGCTGTGTTCAAGTGCAACTTTTTGGCCAAGACAAAGGCAACGTGAAGAGACACAGCTGCTGGCCTTCATCGCCGCTTGTTCTTTGATGTCGGGTTGGTGTGTCTGGGCCTTTGGACAAATCAAGTGGGTATCTTATCTTCATCGTGTCGTGTTTATTGCAACAAATCTACATCCGACTACCAGGAAGTATCCTGAGAGGAGGCATGTTGTTAAAGGTCTCATATTATGCTCATTTCCAGGTTCATAGATGTATTTTAATGTTGTACTAGAACATGCTGCAATGTTCAAAAAACCCTTTATTCTTCTCATACTGCCTGCCTCAGTCTGCCTGCATGGAGCCCTTTTCAGCCTATGTCTGTCTCCTCCCAGTCTGCTCTGATTGGTCAGCGTTTCCTGCTGTCCGCTGTCAATCAAACGCCCTCAACACAGCGTCACTTTCTTCCCTGTAGCTCTTCCTGTAGCAGCTCACCTGCAGCTAGCTGAGCTAGACAGAGAAGCAGGCAGCAGGAAGAGTTTCACATATAAACTAATAAAACCAGAAACTTCACCCAGCGCACGTGACCGGAGGAATCTGATCCGAAATCGGCGAGAAATGAACAACATCTGCGGTCAAGATTCAGGTTTTCCTGACGGTTTCTCTCAGGTAAATAATGCTATTTATAGCTCTGTTAGTTAGCTCAGTGTTTACATTCTGCATCAGCTCTGTAAACCATAAACATACACTCTGTTTTACGTTTGTCTTTACAGATCCATCTGTGAGAAATGACCGACTGAATCATCCCAGAGGAGAACACATAGCTGAGAGCAGATAGCTCTGTTAACATGGAGATACAGAGCTAACATGTTAGCATGTAGCTACATGCTACCGCTAGGAGACGGTGTGTAAACACAGTGAACATCAGGGTGGAAAATAGAAGATGTGAAACAGTAATCAGTTCATTATTTGTGGTGAAAGACACCTGATAAAGGTATGGAAGTAATCAGAGTAATGGTATATTAGTTACTGTAGGAGCTGTCTCTGTGTTACCATGACTACAGACCGGTTAACGTTACACTCACCGTACGGAGCTTACCGTAGCTTAGCTTACCGTAGCTAACCGTAGCTTACCGGAGCTGAAAGACTTTCTCCTGTACCATGTCAACATAACTGACGGTGGAATTAAAAATGCTGTGTATAATTAATATTGTCATCTGTCTACTCAAATAAAGTTTGACTGTGAAACAGAAATGTGTTGTGCTGCTTACAGTCACTATCTACTACCTGTACTCTTCTACGTGCATGACATCAAATATATATAATATATAAATATCAGCTGTTTAAACAGTGTAATTACATAAAGCCTTTGTGAAAGAACATGTCATATTTAGATGATGGGAGTACAAGAAGACTTTTCTGCTGGTTCTTGCAGACTAACAGAAGTAGGAGCAGACGTTGCTTATAGTTACGAGGCGGACCAGAGAGAGTCACTCTGTGGGCGGGGTCACCTAGCTGGAGGTTCTACTGTTGTTCTAACAGGAAACCCTTATATGGCATGGAATTCGTCACCAAAGTAAAGAAAAGCTGCTCAGCGTTTTTTCAGACCCATTCTCGGACAGATGGAGCAGGAGAAAAAGAGAGAGGATGGTCTTTTATGATACTATGGTGACCTGTAGACACACTGGGGACAGATGTTGATGTTTAAAAGACATGGAAAAGTGCATTTTGCATAATAGGTGACCTTTAGGCACAGGTGAGGCAATGAAATATACAACCTGATCTCATGGGAAGGCATATAAATACCGCAACAATTTTCATTCCTCTTGTCATGATAACACATTTTAGGCTTTTTGCGTGTCATTTCACGCCAGGGGGTTAACGTAAAACAGTCGCTGTTATGTTTAGGCAACAAAACTGCGTTAACAGCTGTAGTTAGGTTTAGGCAACAAAACTAGTAAGCTAGGTTTAGGAAAAACATCATGGTTGGGTTTAAAATAAGTATGTAAAATATGTACATAAATAACGTAACATAAGTACAGAACACACATCACTAATGTAACTTTAAAATAACTCAATAACACTTTGGGACAGGACACCAGTCTCGAACACCAGTTGTAAGTCCTGTGTTTGTTGGACCCACCCGCACACGTAAGCAGTCTTTCTCACTTTTTATTCTATGTTGCTAGCTCTGAGTGTAGCATCTTCATGCGGATTCATTAACATTGCAGTCAGGACAGACTACATGGCGTAAATCCATATGTCTTCAGTTTCATCCAGCAGATACTGACATGATTTCTCTACCAGATGTGTGGCGGATGCCTCGATACTCATTGCTGAATACCCCAAATTTCACAACACAATTTTTGGCCTCAGTCTGAGTTGGTTGCTGTTCAACTTTGTATGATAATATATCAAAGGTTTCCCAATCTAACTTTGTTTGCCTCTTGAAACACAGTCTTTGTCTATGTGCTTTGTAAAATCTCTTTTTGAGAGCAGAAGTAGCCCTAGGATGACAGGCATCATGTTAAAATGGCCAAGTAGCAAAAATGTCACCAAAAAGCACATTCTGCATTACTTTTGATGGAGATTCGCCTTTGAACAAGTTCTCCTTTTAAGATCTTTTCATATCATAAAGAGAGAGAAAGGGCAGAAGACAGCAGACAAAAGAACCCAAATGCAGAGACTTCACTTCTCCCTTGAAGATGTTAAAATTAGTGTCTTAAAAAAAATCAAAGGCTCAACATTAAACGCTGAAAGATGCTTGAAATGTCGACACTGCAGTGTTTTAGAAAAAAGGACATAAGATGAGAGATACTTGCAACAGACTTTGGTGTCACTTCAAAGCTTTGACTTTAAGAAAGTGGGCTAATATAATACTGATAGGAGAATCTTTACCTGGCTGTGTTGACCTCGTCTGAGGCTTCTGACAATCCAGCCACAGACCTTGGGACTGTGCCTTCGCACCATGGGGTAAGGGGGGCTGCGAGGGTCCGTGGGTCGAGGGGGCTAGGCTTGACGTGTAACCCTGGAGGTCGTCTTTGGTCTCTTGCTCTGTGATGGCCTCTTTCTTCTCTTGTTATGCTCAGAAAAAGATGGCCGCCTTTGAACTCCACAGTAGCTATAGAAACGGCTGGAGTTCCTCCACTTTAGCGCTTGGCTGTCAGCGTCTGACTGGGCCATCGTGATGGGCCAGCATCATTAGAAGCCGGCGCACACAGGACACACATTGACACATTTGCTGACACAGGGTATATAAACAAGGCCTTGTAGAAGTGTGTATGTGCGGGTGTGTTTGTTTTTAGGGGGTAGGGGGGTCATTTTAATTGGCTTGGCCTCCGAACTTACAAGCAACAGAGAACCTATGAGCAACAGAGGCCTGATGTGTTTGGACTACTGAGAACTCACTTTTTCATGTCACAGATTTAAGACTTTGCCAACAAAATAAAACTTTCACATCTCTTGTTAGCGTTACACGCTCAATCAGGGACAAAAACTCCTGGCAGTTCCGTTCCTCATAGTTCAACAGGAAGTCACTGCTGCCATAGGTAAAAGATCAAAGGTTACCATCTGCTGTGTGACACCATTATGAGACAAGATTAATAATTCATTTAACATTACTATAAGTACTTGACATCTTCAGCGTTGTGTTCCCTCGCGAGCCCACTGAATCATAAAACCTTTCTCCTCCTCTAATTTTTTGTAAAGACTTTAATTTTCTAGTCTCTGGAACTTCAAAGAACTGACGATTCGCAAGTCCACATCCCTCCGAGCAGTCCGTGAATCTCCATTCTTTCTTTCCGACGGCCCCTTCAGTAAATATGTGCAATCGCCCCGCTTTTCAAACAGATTCGTTTCCCATGTATTTATTTTAAATGAATATTATTAGCTGGCCTGGCAAGAAAAGGTTCTTATGCTAATCCACAGGAATCGCAGGCATTTCCATTTAATGCCTACTTATAGGCCATTCTTTAACGACTATTTGCCTCACAGTCTTAGCAAATGAGCTCTGCACCCTAGACTCCCGCGCTCATAATTTCATTGGAAAGAAGAAGACCCCCCCCACACACTTTTTACTTTGATCCCAGAATGTGTTTTTGAATCTGCTGGTTGTGTATTCGAACATCAATGGAGACGCAGTTGCAAGTGCTTGCTTTCATTATTTTTCACAGAGATAAAACGAAACAACAGAGGGATGGGAGGGGACAAGGAGGGGGAGGCGGGGAAGGGAAGGGGGGAGAAGGCGCGACGGGAGGAAAGGAGGCAGGGTAGGTGACTGTCCGGGACGAGCCTCACATTGCCGGAGAGACAACGTGTGTCAATGTGGAGTCACATCCTTATCAGATTGTGTGTCCTGCTTATTAAAATCGCTGACCTCGCTGCCAACCCTGCCATGCTCTCTTCACTGGAGCTCTCTGTCTCTCCGTACAGCCTTATCTTTGGGCTTTCTGAGTAAAGAGACACAGATATCTGTGTCTGAATTCTTTCATATGAGGGGAAGGTGCTGCTTCAGCCCTGCAGCAGCTACAAGTCTCAGCCGTATTGTCTGTTGACTAGGGCTGTCAAAGTTAACATTATAATAACGCAAATAATAAATATATAAATCAATTTGCATAGAGCAGCATATTTGTCCACTCCCATGTTGATACGAGTATTAAATATTTGACAAATCTTCCTTTAAGGTTCATTTTGAATAGATAAAAATATGTGCAATA
>CAKAOH010038049.1:7867-67425 GCA_916701665.1 Sebastiscus tertius
ACATGTCCACAAAGCAGAAAGCGTTCAGGAGATATGACATTTTTTGTAATATAAGTCCTGCCTACAGCGTTTGAGCTAACTGTGAGAGCCAGCTACAGCAAAACTCCAAAGACTGAACTGAAAACACACTGTGAAAGGGTTAAAAGGTGTAAGACGAAAACACAGATAACTCCCAGACTGGACAACGCCGTGGTAGCGACCTGTCAATCACAAGGTAGCCATGCCCTAAAGTATCCCCTGCTTTATGGTCTATTTGACTCTAAATGGGACCATAATTTACTAAATGAACATCATGCTGTATTGAAGAAGACTTGAAACTAGAGATTGAGACCATAAACTAATGTTTACAATGTTTACTGAGGTAATAAATCGAGTGAGAAGTAGGCTCATTTTCTCACTGACTTCTATACAATCAGACTTCTTTTTGCAACCAGAGGAGTCGCCCCCTACTGGATATTAGAAAGAATGCAAGTTTAAGGCACCTCCGAATTGGCTTCACGTTTCAGACCTGGAGGTTGCCGCCTGGTACATACTCAGTTAAACAAATAAGAGATGTCTAAATCACTTTGTTTTAATGTCTGATATAATAAAGTTGTGCCAAGGAAGATCAAATCAAGTGTATTTCCAAAAAAAAAAGTAATTACAACGGACTTGTGAAATAAACATAGATTGAAGAAATTGATAAAAAAAATTATAATAAAAAAATAAACCATAGGATAATTAAAACAGACAAGACACTGACATGAAATGGGGAGAGACAGATCTAGGTGGACAGAGTGAGAAGTTTGTCCCGTAACCATCAAACCACTGGGATGCATAGAAGAAGAGCTGTTGGCCATAATCACCCAGATGTGCAGTGCACATTTCTCCATTTAGCCTTTATGGGGAAAAACATTCTTGGCAAAGCGATAAGGTCATAGTTTGGCATCGCCGTCTTCTGTGAAGACTCATGAAATACAAACCTTTCAGATTAAACTTTGTTCTGACTTTTCGTTCAGCAGCAGTTTCTGATTAGGCATTTAAGGGAAACATCCCCAAAAACAGTTATTGGTGACGAAGTTTGCGGTCTGGGGTTCTTTTGTTGTACGGTGGTGTGATTTTGAATACTGACAACAGCATACATATGCATGATTTTTGCTGTTCTCACTTAGAATGATGCTTTTGAAAAGATGATGGATTCATCCCCTGAGGATCATGGTGGTGCTAGAAAAAAGACCAAAGTATTACCAAACATGTACTTTTGATCCTCTGACTACCATGGATACTTAAAACAAACTTCACAGCAATCTAGTTCTATCATTTTGATGTTTCAATTGTGTGTAAAGTCTTAAATGTGATGGTAGACGAAATTTCAAGCATTTCAGATTTTGACGTTTCTTGGGTAGAAGTTGAAATTTTGGCCGGTACTAAAGGAAAGGTTAGGTGGTCACCAAAACATCAAATTTGATCTTTGTTGGATTATAAATATCTAAAGCAAATTAAATGAATCTGGTGATTGATATTTAATTTCTTGTGTATGAAAGTTACATTTTGGTCTGAAGTTGGGGCTCAAGAAGCAAATGTAGTGTCCAAAATCAAAATGGTTTATCTGGGCATCAGTACTGTGGTCAGTAAATTTCATTGCGTCCATTAGATACTGATATTTGTTCTGTACAAGTGCAAGTTTGAGCCCATTCATGGAGCTAGAGGAAAAGTTTGGGGTCCGTCAAACCATCGGGATTTGTCCTCTGGAGACCCTGAACATTTACAGTCACTCACTTGTCCAAGAGAGTATGTTTATAGGATTAAGCAAAATGGCGAATGGTTTTTGTTTTGTTTCAATTTCGTAGTCATTTTAGGCCAAACCATGATGTTTTTTACTAAACCTAACCAAATAGTTTTGTTGCCTAAACCCAATGAAGTAGTTTTGTTGCGTTTTTTGTTGTTGTTTTGTTTAAAGTTACATTAATCACATGTTTAAAACTGTTTAAAACTGTTTAAAACGGTTTTAAACTGTTTAAAACTGCGACTGTAATCTTGGAAAAAATACGTTTCCCTCAAAATGTAATTGAGAATGCAGTTTAGTTGTATTGGAATGTAACTTTGGTTTGCTTAGTATTGTTAGTCTCACAATTTGCCCCAGCATCACACAATCATACAGGGAGAAATCAAATGGAAAAAAATGAAATGCTAAAACATCCCAACTATTCTGTGTTAAGAGACATTCTGGAAAATACAGGAAATGTAACTGAATTAGAATAAATGAGACAAGTTGAAGGAAACAGAGCACGCTACAAGAAATTAAATTACAGCTGAAAACTTCACAAGCCAACTAGACACGTGACGAGACACCTAGGCTCCACTTACATTTCATAGCACACTGACAGATGGCTTTAAGGGTGACTCCACTAGCAACCAATCAAATTGCTTACATATGTCGATTCCCTCTGATAACTGAGTAATCAGCAAACGCATTTCATGCTCAATTTTGGGGGCTTTCTAATCAGTGTAATGAAATGCAGTCAACGTCCAGCTCTGTGATTTCAGGCCAGTGAGCTCCACGCACGGATCATTCACTCAGCCTTTTTTTTTCTCTGCAGATCCTCCTGATAGTTGTGGTTTATTGGTTTGCATTAACGTAATTGTCTAGTCCACTATGGGAACTTGCTCTATGTAAATTCAGTGTATTGGTGACATGCACCCGCTTTTGTTTGAGAGGAATACTGCCTGTTGAAAGAGTTACGACTCTCTGTAATCCTTCAGATTATGAGGACGGCAGAAACACTTCCTCTTTCATATCAAACTAGCTCTGCAGATTAGCCTCTGCTCGGCCAAATATTTAATCGTTTCCTTTGATATGAGCAAGTGTGTGTGGTCTCAGTTTAAGTATGCAATGGTGGCGTGGAATCTATTGAAATGTGCGATGGACGTACACACTCACAGACTTCCTGGGAACAGCAGAGACAGCTGACTGTTCTGTAGCCAGGATGTAGCATTAGTGACAAACAAGGAATGCTGTTAATCAGATTTAGAGCCATTTCCGAAAAGGAGGAACACCTCCCACTCCCCCTTACTCACACTTTCAGTTTGATCGCTTTACAACACTTCAAAAGAACACAGATGTATTAAATCTACTGGAGATTATAACGATAACAATACACAACAATACATTAAAGCTGATAAAATCTGTATTATTATATATCAACAATGAATCAAATGATGTAATTGTTCATAGTGATAAACCCAACTCCCAACACCCAGCTGTTTTAGTGTTTTTACGCTCATTGTTTTGATTTTCTGACATGCAACTTTACAGATTTGGTTCAGTCTCACTGCTCTCATCAGCATTGTTTCCAGACGGACACAGTTAACAACTAGCTGGTGAACATAGTGGAGCATTTAGCAGCTAAAGAGACAGATATTTCCCTCAGGAGTTGGTGGAGACCATAGACTGTATGTAAGAAGTGGACGTAGTCACCGTGACGTCACCCATTGATTTAGGGACTGCCGTTTTGAAGCCTCAAGTTGGGCATTTTGGCTGTCGTCATCTTGTTTCTTTCCAACCAGAAGTGTCATGAGAGGGTGGAGCTAAGTACAAACAAATGCTGAATAAGGTATTTTTTAATGCGACCAAAAATCTTACAATTAATTTTCATGAACTGAAAACACATAGTGAAAGAGTTAAAGTTGTACGACGAAAACACGGTGCCGTGGTAGCGACCTATCAATCACAAGGTAGCCCCGCCCTAAAGCATCCCCTGCTTTATGGTCTATGTGACTCTAAATGGGATCATAATTTACTAAATGAACATCATGCTGTATTGAAGATACTTGAAACTAGCGATTGAGACCATAAACTCATGTTTATAATGTTTACTGAGATAATAAATCACGTGAGAAGTAGGCTCATTTTCTCATAGACTTCTATACAATCAGACTTCTTTTTGCAACCAGAGGAGTCGCCCCCTGCTGGACATTAGAAAGAATATAAGTTTAAGGCACTTCAGCATTGGCTTCACTTTTCAGACCCGGAGGTTGCCGCCTGGTGGAGACCAAAAACAGAGCTAAAGAAAGAGTGAATATTGGACTTACATTTACTACATAGGTGGCCAGAAACAAGACTCCAAATGCTAATGATGCTCTGTGTCTGCTGGATGTGTAAATAAGCCAACGTTTGCCAATATCTTCGCCATATCAATGTTGTTTTTACAGCTTGTTTTCAAAGTCCCCAACTGGCCAAAAATCTGTGAATTAAAAAATAATGGTGCAAATTAAGAAAACATAGATGACAAAAATGTATTCATGCTTTGATGATTTCATTACATGAGTTGTAAAAACCCAGATATAATGCTGCCTTTAAGAGAGTCAACAACAGCCTGCTTGATACTTCAGTGAAGTTACAGACGCTCAGTTCAGTGCATCCTTCATTTCTTTGTTGATTCAGCCCGGTGGGAGACATGAAAGAAAACAAAACTTCTTTGCTGAGACTTTACCTGCCGCAACATGTAATCACATAAAGAGGTCAAATTAAAAGAAATGGTGGAGTACAGTAGGGGACTACACTTTAATGTTTTAAGCCGCACGCCTGCTGCGAGTGGCACACACACTTTGCACCTCCTGTGTGAAAGTTGTTCAGCTCCTTTTAGCACTCACAATATGCCAGAACTGTGTTTCAAAGGCTTACTTTGAAAATATTAAATTACAAGTTTCTTTTTTTCAACACGAAACCCAATTAGAAATTTAAAAGGAATGAAGGGGAGGAGGAGAGGGGCGCAGCTTTTCATACATTACTTTTTATTTGCTCCAATTTCTTTATAACATGGTTAAGTAAAGTGTGTTAATGGAACCAGCATGAGAGATGGCATTCGCTTTATGGATTTCCTGAAATGCTAATTATTGGACAAAAGTGATTAACCTGGCTTGTTAAAAGCACACAACAGTATACAATTAGACCCAACTTTGGTGGACAACTTTCATTGGTTTGTTTCCTCTGTGGTTGACTCACTTTTATTCTCCATTTCCTCCATTTGACTAACCCACTTGTTGACTAGTGAGGGAAACCAAAAAACGTCTGGAGATTAATGACACAGGGATACATTAGATGGCCATATATGTATGTATTTATGTATGTGTCGCTGCTGTTGTATTGTTTGTTGTTATTATGCCCAAAGGGGATAATGAGCGCATCACACTTTAACGTGGAGCTGGCACACAGAGTTCCCTCTCTCTCACATACACACACAGTGATGCAGCCCGGCTTTAATGAATCTCCATCTGTGCATGCAAAGGCCTTTTCCGTAGACGAAGTGATGTCATTAAGGTCAAGGAGCATGTTCCTGTTAGTTAAATAGAACAGACGTTTTTCTTACCGCTACACAGGAACTGATTTAACCATCCCTTGTGATATCAAGTCAGGGTAAGAGCGTCAGTCCAGAGAACAAAGGAGGTGTCATTACAGCGGGGTTCTCCAACTAAAGATGTTTGACTTAACGGTTTCAATCGTGAGAAAAATCTAAAATCTGGACCATCGCGCTCTATAATAATGACCATATTACAGCCTGTATTTGTTTTGTTCTGCCTCCAGTTTTAGCAGCAAAATACCCACAGTATGTTTTCACTGCATGAATATTAACATCAGAGTTACAGCCACAGCCTTACTACCTCTGTGACAGGTCAGACAACTCTCCATAAACATGTCCCTGAAAGATCATCTCTAATTAAGGAAGGGAATTTCTACTGTGAAGCACAGATTAAATTTGATCTTGAAAATTATGCCAAATCATGCTGAAATTTTGAAGAAGTATGAATGAACTCTAATGGGTTTGGACTGGGTTTTAACAGAAACAGAAATACAGACAGTGATTTCCAAATGCAACATCAGCCTGAAGTACAACATCTAGCTTATTGGAAGGCCTTGCTGCAAGTTTGAAACCTAAAGGGCTTCATTGACACCAGATCCGGCAAGTCCTCCCATTCATTTTGAAATCGTAGTTGTGCATTTTGGGTGTGCCAAAAAAAAAAGAAAAAAAAAGTAAAAGAGAATCAACTTTTGGAGAAACGCAACATGATGTCATGCTGTGGTGGCCAATCTCGTAACCAGTGATCCAGAGCTGTACAACCCAGCCATGAGGGAACAAAACACGTTAATTGTTGTGCCGTCAATGGGCCATTAAAGTGACTCTCACACACCGCCACACAACCCCCTGTGGCGAATCGCTGCAACGCCTGATCTGGTGTGAATGCAGCCTTATGTCTCTTTGCAGCTAATAAACAGTATTGTGCCAACACTCCAAAAACATAGCTGACCTTTTCTACAACCTTACTAATAACAGAAAGAAACACACAAACGCACCACGACTCATTGTTGCTGCTGTCGACACTACAAATCATAGCGTATTAGATTTTGGGGTTAATTTTTTCTACTGTACCAAACACCCATTTGTTTCTATTTGTATGAAAATGAATTGATTCGTAAACTCTTAAACCTTGTTTGAGTTGTAAAATGCATCAAAGTGAACTCTTGCAAACAACGCTGTTGTGTTTTAGGGCACGTTCACACTGGCCTTGTTTAGTTCGGCTGAACCGAACCCTGGAGTGTAAACCCCCTTGGTGCGGTTTGTTTGGGGTGGTGTGAACGCCGGCCTCAAACTAATCATAGGAAGTATACCATTTATGTTCCATTTCATTGGTTAAAAAACAGATTGACCGTTTATTACTGTCTCACTCCCTAATTTGCCAGTAGGCGTCGTCGGCAGCTCCGTAGTCTCCTAGCGGTGGGGAGTGATGAACAGACCATTTAGATCTGCGCTGACCACATGACTTTTGTTTACAGTTTTTAGACTGTTTGACCAGTTGGAAAATTTAAACAACTTATCATCTTTAACAAATCTGCACTACATTACCTCATGATGACATAATAGCTGACAAAAAAATATTCAGACTTGATGAATGATACAACCCAAGCACGTTTCAAGAATCTGCCAATAGATTTTCATACTATACTGCAATGAAGTCGTGGGGAGTATTACTTCAAATGTTGTATAAAACGTTTTGTGGCTCCAGAGGGAAGTATGCAAAGTCTGATAAATTACCTCAAGTGGTCACTTGAGTCAGTGTCGGTTGGGGCCAAAGACTACAAGTTTGAAAGTGAAAGAAATCTGGAGCTGTGGAGTTGGAAAGAAGTAAGTTTACCAGTCCTCTATAGCCTGCACCTCATCTCTGATTGAGGCTGGAAGCTCAAGGCTAAGTTAGCTGCTACTAGCATAACACACCCCATGCTCAGACCAAACTGTTGGCGGTTGGTTGAGTTGCATTCTGGGTAATGTAGGCGGCAGGTTTTGACAGGGAAGAAGAATGCATGGAATAGAAAAGAAGATCTGGTTCCGCAGTATAATTTGGTCCTTTTTTGAAAACTATCCATCGTGAGTTTGACAATGTTATAAGAGTGCAAAGCTAAATTGGTGGAGGACTCTTAAGTGTTGGAGACATGGTTGGTTGGAGAAAAAAACTAAATACATATGACACTAATGTTATTTTCACCTCAGAAACAGCACTCAGTTTTGCCCGCCTTGTATTTGTCCACTCCTCTTATTCCTGTCACCAACATCTCTGGTGAATCTGGGATTTAAATCAGCTAACATGTTATTAAACTGAATATGAGCAAGCCTGTTACCTATATGTTAAGTATAATAAAGATAAATATGGGATCTACTTTTCATATTGTGTTATACGTTTGTTTTACAATGAAAATCCGTCCAGAGAAATGAGCTCTACTCTATGCACAAAGAGCCAGTTGGAAAGTTCAACTTCATTGCATTTACTGTAGGAGACGTAATCCACGTTTGTTTATTTACTACCTTTGTTCCGTTTCTCGTAGCCTGCTTTTCCCCTGTCAGCCCTTTGAGCGTGCATATATAAAAATGATTATTTTCTAATCATATTCTTTGTTCCTGTTCCACTGCCGAGGCTCAGGCTGGATTCGCTGCCAGTGACGGTAAAAAAACACCACTTTGCTAATGCTGTAACTGTTGCACAACGGGGGTTGCATTTCACTTATTTTATGAGTGGTGGAGGGAGAGCTCAGGGCTGTGTGTGTGTGTTTGTGTGTGTTTAGGGGGAATTTGGCTTGTTAAATGTGAGAATCTCAGCGCTCATTGTTTCCCGGTCAAGTTATCAGTACCAAACCATCGTGTAACTCCCCTCCTGTTTTACCTTCAGCTCATCTTTGACTCCATCAGGTCCTCACAATGTTAGGGGATTTGTATTTAAGCTGCCTCTCTCTCCATTAAAGATTAAAACAATACGCACCTCTTCTTGTTCTCCTATTTGGAAATTAAAGAAAGGGTCTCTGAGCGGCTGTTAAAGTGAGATTATTCCCTCTGGGCTGCATTATGTTATTTGGCCTCTCTGTAAATGTTTGATGTGCTGCGTGTTGCACCATGATGTAAATCTTTGCATAACGATCTGCAGAACAGGAGTATGAGCGAGTTTCTCCCCACAGGTTTAGGTAATTAATGTTATTTTGAGCAGCGCGTGTTCCTCAGCAGATCCAGCAATAGCTCCTGTTACACGTTAGCCTGTTTAATTTAGATGTGTTTGTTTGGTTTTGATTATGGGACGTCGGGCGGGTCTCAACCCCAGCCATTATTGGCCTAACAGGAGGGGCTGTTTTCCCTCAGGAGATAATGCCAGGTCGCGTAATCCTGCTAATACTGTAGCAGCTGATTGCTGTCAAACAGACCTGGGTCAGACAGTAACTGAAAATAACTCGTAGTGTTTGTTTTAACCTCCTAAAGCCGCCAGATGGGTGGGGTTTACCACATCAGGACAATTCAGATAGTGTTGGGTAAGCTGGAAAACCACAGAAAAGTGTAAGAATGTTGTCAAATGCTTCGCTGATTGGCTGCAAACTGCTTTGTGTGGTGCTAAAAGACAAACCCCACTCATTTAGTTATCCCCGCTGGTTAACAGAGTTGTTTTTCAGATACCGTGTGATCCAGGCTCAGTGTCACTCACTGCTGGTGTGGCTGAACTTTATTTTGGCAGGATTCAAATGTGAACCACGTGCACGTTAGTGGGGAGTCTCACCACAGTTTCTACGGCACCACTGCTTTACACAAGTTGTGTAAAGCAGTGGTGCCGTAGAAACTGTGGTGAGACTCGATCAGACCTGAGGGGTGGCCGGGACGCAGCGCAGAGTCTGAGTCAGAAGATTAGATTAGATTAGGATTTATAGGATACTGTCTGCTATTTGATATTCTCTCCAGGAGGCCTGATTTCTCTTCTCTTCTTAATTTAGAGGTTTTTGCCGCGGCTGTTTTAACCTGAAACAGTTCTTCGGCAAGTATGGTTACGCACAAGCAATTAAGGGTTTTGAAAATGATGTATTATTATTTATTTTAGATTACATACAGTACATTACAGCTCCTCATAAGGATTTCATCAGCAACTGACCAATTGCCATTAGCAGGAATAATTCAACATTTTTTGGAAACAAGCGTATTCCTCTTTTTTGACGAGAGTTAGATACTACTCTCATATCTGTTTGATAATACAACTAGCAGGCAGTTAGCTTAGCATAAAGACTGGAAACGGGGAAACTGCTAGCTTGGCTCTGTCCAAATGTAAAAACATCAACAAGCACCTCTAAAGCTCACTGATCAACTCTTTATGTCCAGTTTGTTTAACTCATAGAAAAGTGTAAAAACAAGTTGTATTTTTCACCCAAGAAATAGTCCAGCACATACAGTAGTGTTTACACTTCTGTATTTGTATAGATTAAATAACTGAGATACTATAATGTGATAATCAGTGAGCTTTAGAGGTGGAGATAGGTGTATTTTGTTACTTTGGGAAAAACCCAGAGACTGGCTGTTCCCCCCTTTATCCAGTCTTTACGCTAAGATAAGCTAACCGGCTACTGGCTCCAGCTTCATATTAACGGGTAGATATGTGAGTGCTATCAATCTTAGAGACACTTAATTACTCTAATTTGTGTTTTCAAGCGTTTTATTGAGTCTCCAGTATGAATTCTCTTTTTGTGCTCTTTGTGAAACCGCGTAACGAGCAATTTTAACACACGTATGTTGAGCTTTATTTCAAGCACATTTTCAGCAAAGTGACTTTTCTTGTATTGAATAATAATTTGATAAATTCCCATGCTCTAACGTGCACACATCAGTTTAAATGAGACTACTGGACAGTCACCATCTGCATCTTAAAAACTGAACAATGAAGTCAAAATGTCCCTGTCAGTATTTAAGTACCTTTAAAGCTAGGGTTGGTATACGGTGCTGACAACAGCCATGTTCGATGTTTACATTCATTATATGTTTATGTTCATAATGATAATTTTGGGGGAGTGACTTTGGAGGGAGGCCTGAAGCGGCGGGCTGTCAGTGTTGCTGACTTGGCGACTCTCTCGCCAGATTTAGTGACTTTTGGAGCTGGTGCTTCTAGCTACTTTCATTGGAAAAGAGTTGGCAACACTGGGCTCGGTTTTTTGGTTGGATCATTTTTTAAATCTCCTGCTAGTTTCTTAATATTACCAACACACTGTTCTTGTCAGTATTAAAGTACCCCTAAGAGTACTTTTATTTTATTTTTAATCTTCATCTCAAGTAAAAGAACTCCTAACCATAAATTGGGAAACTTGTTCTGATCTGCTGGAGTCTCTGGTTTCACCTTTACGGGAGACGAGTCCGTGGGTGGGACAGTATGACTAAGAAGCATGTGGGAGACTTGGTAGGAGTGTTTATTTCCATTTACCGGACAATGTCGTCTCAAAATCTTTGATTTAATGTTTTATTATGACAGTGGAGGTAGAGGGGCTGAGTCCATTAAGGCTGTGAGTCAGGGATGGGGAGGACGGGTCAGACTGTGGGCTGAGGCCAGACTCTGTGGCTCTTAACCTGGATGAGTGGCCGGATAAATCACTTCTTTAGAATAGCTTTCTTTGGACACTGATTTACCGATTTAACAGTTCATCACATAGACAAACTGCTTTCCACCCACAGTACCTTGGCTCAAACTTATAACCACTCCTGCTGTGGAAGAAACATGTAACTTTTCTTTTCTTATACTTAAACAGATAATCCCGGTTCTCTACACTTCCTGTATAACTAAATAAATAAGAAAACAGCCACATGCGTCTTTATTCTGGGGAAAAACTGATACAATGCATTTCTTTTTTCCGACTACTGAATTATTCCTCTCCTTCACCGAAGCCAAGAAGAGGACACGCAAGTTAAAAATGAAATGATGTGCTATGTTTTCCTCTCTGTCTGCACTTTCTCATAAAGAGGCCCATCATGATTTAGTTTCACTCCGAGCTGTCCGACAACAGATTCTCTACTATGTTTCAGTGCCAAAGCTGAAATCACATTAAACTGTCTGGCTTGTTCTGGACATATTGTTACGGCGAGGCGAGCTGGATTTGTATCCTCCGAAGTATTATTCCCTGTTTGTTTAAATGTCCTTTCACCTTTTTATACAAGGTTTTTCTTGTATTCATTTTAAGGGAAGTATCAACGTTTCACTGGAGGAGTTAAAGCAGCCAAACGAGTCTCTCCGTGCTCAGAAGTTATTACTTATTGTTTTATCTGGGGATCAAACCTGTGATCCTCCATTTTCAGGGCACTTTCTTAAACTCTGGACCACCCTGTTACATCCTGATTTTATCTGGAAGATACTGAAGCTCCAGTATCATTTTCTATTTCAGGAGAAGTCTAATCTCTCTCTTTGCTCTTTACAGATAATGAAGTATCTGCCTGAGCTGACAGCCTTGATAATTTCTCTACTGCAAAAAACTTCCCAGAGAGTCTACCTCAAGTTTAGTTGTAAACATCCTATTTTTGAGGCATCATTAAAATATCCTGCGTGTTAAACTTCATCTGTTTCAGTATTTAAACAAGCCAGAAAAAAGGCAGTTCTCTTCACTAATATGACAAAAATGATCCAAACCAGTTAATTTGCATTGGACACCGGTGACATTAGCTCACCAGTTGGCAGATTTCTCACCTCATGAATTTTGGACTTTCTGATTAAATTGCTAGGATTTAGGAATTAATGTTCATGACCATCATAACTGTCAGCGCTGGCAGATACTCTCTGGTATAAGTAAAGTAAAAAAAACCCCACAAATGACTGTAAATGAATTATTTTCTGACCCGCGTGTCATTTTCTTCACCACATCTTAGATTTGTAAGTTGTGCTTTAATAGGTTTAAACTCTGTGTCGTTTCCAGGTCGTCAGAGAGAGAGCGAGAGAGAGCGAGAGAGAGCGAGAGAGCGAGAGAGCGAGAGAGAGAGAGAGATATTAGCCAGAATATGACAAACACTATAAAATTCAAGTAGTAAGAGTGTGCTGCCACTGTGGCTGAGTGAGACTGCAGCATTTGTAGCCAGACTAGCGGCGTGAATCGAGGGATGCTCGGTCCACCGCTTTGGTCCAGACTGAAATATCTCAACAGCTATTGGATGGATGTTTCCCAAAGTATGAATTATAACAACAACACATTCTCACTCCAACTCGTCAGATACAGAGACTTGATCAGAGGCTCTTAGCTTCAAACCATGACGCTCTAGGTACCCCTCTAGCGTCTAGGTTTTGGACGTGTCAAGGACCAGTCTGGTCGCATAAAAAGGTGTATGAATGACACAATAATACGCAAGGCAAAAGCGTGCAATAAGAACGTCGTTCTTGCTTTTGGTGTGTCATTTGTGTGCCATGTAGTCTGTACTGACTGCACTGTAAACGCATCTGATTTGTAAACGCCGATTTGACCACGGAGATGAGAGTGACGGCTGGCCCGATACGATAACGTTTCCTGTCCATGACAGAGTTAGCATGCAGCTTTAGCCGTGATGTCTAGCTCTGCTTTTACTGGTAATGTGTGAAACCCAAAGTGTTTCCATACTTTACTGTGTGTGTAGTGTTTACCACTTTGGATTTAACATGTGAGGGTGCCGGTCGTATCCCACCCCTAGAATATTATATTACGTTGACACTAACAGATCCCCGCAAATGTTACACATAGTTCCTTTAAAATCAAACGTTGTATTGTTTCTCTGTGCAAGTAGAAAGATTTTCGGATAGTGTTCACATTAAGCTGAACTCCTTCAGTGAAGAGCTGATTATAGGTGATTAGTGTGAGTATCCAATGATCTGTGAATGTCAGATATTCCAGGAAAATAGTGTCACTGGCTGGAACTTAAAGTATGATTTTATTGGCAGTCGTTATGAGGCAGAATTGGTGGAGAGGCAAAGAATTCAGACAGGATGGCTGTGACGGTTTCTGGAGCAGTCGGACTTCTTTATAATAATAATAATACCAACGCAAAGGCACGTACAGTGCTCCTGCACTGACAGAGGAAAAAATACACTGCCATGCAGTTAATCTGTTTAGAGCACGTTAGATGAAGACTTGTGGTGATTCATTTGTATATGAGATCCAGTTATACACCAGCTCAATCATGACATCAGCGGTTTGGCTTCGTTACCATCTACACTTTGTGCAGGTCGGTCTGATTGCTCTTTATATATTTGGAGAAAATCTGTCTCCAAGCAACAATTTTGATGTTATTCAAAATACAGTCGGGCATTGGGATGAGGAGGGAGAATTAAACTGTGCTTGTATACATGCAAGCTCCACTTTTCTACTGTGGATCATTTTGAAAAGATCGTCTGATAGGAGTTGGCAAGGGAAGGATGGAAACTGTGCCTTTTTGTTTCTGGCTGCGTTTAATTTTCCACCACCTTCTCCCTCCGTACCTGCCCTAAACCAGATCTCCTGTGTCGGATCAGAAGCTCCAACCAGCACGCTGGTAATTGCTTAAGAGGCCTTGGGTGAAAAATGCATTTGAGAATTTGAGGTTTTCATGCACATTCCTACTTCAGAATTGCCTGATTTTCCTTTTTTGGTCTTTTTAAAAACAGGTGTTTAAGCAGCCACAAAGTTGAATCATCATATGCAAGATATCACAATCTAAATCAAAAGCTGATTTTTCAAATAGTTGAAACATTATCAACAAGAGTTGGCTCAGGTACGGTGCTGTTCTCCGCAGAGGATTCTGGTGCTGCTCAATGCACACCTTCTCTCTCTCCTCACTAACCCACAACTCCATCTTTCTGGCAAGAAAGTCTGTGCTCCCCTGAAATCCTTTAGACCTTAAATATATTTGAGGCAGCTGCAAAGCCAAGAGCCATTACCGCTGTCAGAGAGAAGGCCGACTTCCAACAGTAGAGTAGAATCGACTCACTAATAGATCATGAGTAAAGATCTTGGGGGGGGGGGAGAGAAGGATTCCCATCGCTCTGAATGTGGTTTGGCTCCTTTGAAACTTCATCAAGGTTCAAACTGTCTTCAGCCAAAGATCAATTAGATAAATTAGCCTCTACGTTGAGCTTCAGTGCTCTCAGCCTCGTTACAGTAGCCTAAACAAAGAAAGGCAGCGGCTGTCAAGTGTTTGAGGAGTAAAGACATGTTTTGAGCGAAATGGGCAAGTGACCCATGAGTCCAATTTGTACGTTAGTTTGGCATAACTTCAGAATTCAGCTGAATGGAGCCTTTGTTCAAACACAGTGAAACTAGAGAGAAAGAAAAAGAAGCCAAAAAGAAACCACTTTTTAAAGGAATGAGAAAATAAAGTGTATTATGTGTAAATGTATTATAAAAATGTATTTGTCATTGCAGTGGCTGATCGGAGACAGAGACAATCACTGTGGGGTCATCTGCTCACGAACGCAGGGGAAGCCGGTGTGCGGCTCGGACGGGCGGAGCTATGAGACCGGCTGTGAACTGCAGAGGGCGCGCTGCAAAGATAAAACACTGACACTGGCTCACCGCGGACGGTGTCGAGGTGAGGACTGAACTCTGATTTTAAATCTATGCCAGTGCGCTAAGAACATCTACTTTGTCAGGGTGCATTCAAGGGAAACTCCGATTTGTGACTCATCTGTCACTTTTTAATCCAAGAGATTATTAACATTTTCCTGACGTGCATGTTTGCAGATTGTTTGTCTTATTTCCACACAATTCTTGTCAGTATCTGGCACCGGAAGTATTATATGCTAGAGTTTCCATGAATGCACCAACTGTGCTTACAACTGTAATACTACTTGACAGTTAAATAACTTTGAGAAATAAAATAGATACTCTAATCTTTACATAAAAAAACAACAACATACTGATATGAATGGAAAGATTTAATTTGATTAAATTTATTTTAATATAGCGTCAAATCATAACAGAAGTTATCTCAAGATGCTTCCAAATATTGCTGAACGACGGATAAAATACTCTTTGTAAATGTAATTTTCATATCACAATATTATTGTGATATAATACATTTTCTGGAGAATCAAGTGGACTAAATAACCAGACAGGAATGTATGTTCAGACCTGCTCAGCGATTTGCAATACTTTTCAAAGTGGTCTAATACATCCAGATATATTAAAGGAATGGCTACAAGGAATATATAAATATATATTGCCTTATTGCTCGCTCCTGCCTCCGGGGCAGCTGGGAAGCTTCTGCAGACAATCAGCCTAAAAACACACGGTATGATATACAATAGCTAGTTTGAATGCTGAGGACGTCGGCTCAAAACATCTGTGCATGAATAAACAACTTCCAGTGAAGCGCTGTCATACTCCTGATTTCTGAAAAAATATCAGTTATGCATAATTCCTAAAATTGTTATACTATAATAAGTTCAATAAAAAATGTAAATGTAAGTTCGATAAACGACATTTATATTCAGTATTCCAATTTTCAATGCAATTGTTAACTGCCGTAAACAGACAACTGCTGCAACAAATGCAATCACGTTCAGTGTGATCGGGAAGCCAGTTTCGATATTAAATGACAGAAAAAAAATCAAGAAAATTGAAAACTGAAAATACGGAGAAAGATGTGACAAAGAAGCCGATGTTTCTACTGTGCAACTTATCAAAAAGACACTGTCGTCTTAGTGTTATTCCATGATGACAAAAAATTGGGTTGCCATGAATTTAGTGATGGTTACAAGGTTGTTGTTGTTTAGTAAACCAAACACTGGTGGTGTATGGAGGACAGAACCTGCAAAATAAAAAAATATAAATAATTATATAAGTGACTTGATAAATAAATTAATAAAATATTAATATTTTATATAATATTATTTATATTATATTTTTATATATTATATTAACTTAATATACCAAAAAATAAATTAATAGAAAAGACTGATCAAATGTGCCATAAATTGATACTGTTTTAATTTGCTTCTTTATTTATTTACCTTTGTATTAATTCCCCTATTTATCTACTCTTCTATTCCAATTTTCCCTTTTATTTAATGGCATATACATTTATTTATCGAGTAATTTATTTAATTATTTATTTTTTATTTTTTTGTGTTTCAGGTAAAAACTGGGTGAAAATCGATCAGTTGCCGGTGCCTCCAGCACCAACTTCCACATCTGAGACCAGAGACGTGGAGCTCAAAGGTAATCCTTAAACACCTTTTCAACAGTACTACAAACAGGGAGAGATTAAGAGGAGATGAAGCTCAAATGTAAGACTATTGTCTGTAGCAAATATTCAAAGCCAGCACTAAATCTGAGACTATATATTGTAAACTTAGAAAAAGCAAAATAAAACACTGATTTACTTGAGACACAGCAGGCATGTTTAATATGTTACAGCTTTAAGTGAAGTCAAAACAGTTTGGGGAAAAGTGGAACTGAACAGAAGATGTCTTTCATTTTCCGCCTCTCTGTAGGCGTGTAAGTTTTTACAGACCAGGATCACACACTTCCTCCGTCTCTGGATGCCAGCCACTCAACAACAGCAGAGATTGATAGGTCTAGAGTCAAGGTTGGGACTTGGCATTTCCCCCCACTTTTTCTTTTTTTTTTTTCAGCCCCACTGTCTATTAGGGAAAACGGCATTCCCAACCAAATCCATTTTTGGAGAGAAATTTGTTCCCTCTGTATGGTAATACATGGTTTTGTTTCATAATACGTGCGGCGTGCTAAGGAAAGGAAAGCTGGGCACAGCTCACCCAGTCTTTGTGGATGCGGCACGCCTGTTTTGTTGTAACGCAACTGCAGCTTTATTTAGGCAGGCAGCTCATGAACCAATGCTTGTTTACAATGGCAGAGCCTGGCGAAGGCTTATTGAGGTGTGCGTGAGATTCAGATTAAACACAACAGATCCATTTGACTGCAAGTCGTATAAATTGCTAACAGCTACAACAAACAACCACAAACAACAACAAACACAATAGCTATGTGTATTGCAACAGACAGAGCTGTTTACTCATTATTTAGCTGTGAATAAACAACATGTGTAGAATATCAACACATCAAGAACCAGCTCATTACTCAAAATCTCTACAATCAAGATGATAAAGTGATGTTTTTTCAGTCAGGTTATGTACTGTGTGTTCGCAGTCAATCAAACTCGCCTTACAACATAAATAAACAGCGTTGTGATGTAACAAATTAATAATACTTTACGTTATAGTACTTCAATATTTTTTGGGAGTATCTGTACTTTACTTGAGTTTTCATACTTCTGTCAACTTTCACTTTTACTCCGATATAAATTCCCCTAAGCATCTTCGTTACTATTGCAAACAAGCAGGTTTTGGCAAATCAGTGGTCCTAGCTTGCAAGTCACATCATCAAAAGTGCTCTCAAAGCCGTAGTTAAGTTTTGACCGCCCCATAAACTTCATAAATCTCAAAATTCTGACTTGCTTGCCTTTTTATTAACAGCATTTAATTGTACTTTTACTTTCAATACTTGAGTACATTTAATATCAGAAAATTGCTTTTGATACTAACAGTAAGTACAGTAAATATCAAACACTTTATTACTTATGGTGCCTTCAAATGGGGTCGTGTTTATTGTGTTCACGACAAGAGTCCATATGAACGCCCCTTTCTTGTGGTATTCAAGACCTAGTCAGTGGAAAGTTTCTGAAAGCTCCGAGTTCACGACTCCGAGTGACGTGTTTGTTGATGTTTTGAAATTAATTTCTCGGTGCATAATAAGTGAACACAGTCATTTTAATATTGTTTTTCTTCATAATTGTATAATATGTCTGAGGAAAATGTTGATAGGATGTCATTATACCTTTGCATTTACTACATTATGTTACCCACTTGCTAGCTTGCTAAATCGTTAGCCTCTGTGGCTTCTAGACGCCGACAGTAACGGTAATATTGCTGTTGCTTAGCAGCGGTGTTCTCACGACTTAACCACTTGAAAGCCAAACATATTGTGAACACGACTTCCCATGTTGTAAACACAAGCTCACAAGTTTCATTTGAAGGCATCATTTCACTCAAGTAATATTCTAATAGGTGACTTTAACTTCTACTGAAGTCATATTCTGGTTAGATAGCTCTACTTTTACTCAAGTGTGGCTTTCAGGTACTTCATCCACCGCTGTACAAACTATGGATGTGCAGTTATTGCTGCCTTGTCACAACTTACAAGCACAGACAAGCATAAGGCAACACATGATGAACAAACCGCGTCAATTTCTATAAATTAGTCTTATTTAAATGATTTGTTGGGGTCTTCCGTAGGACCTTGGACTGGTTAATCTTGTTCTCCTTACGACACAACCACTACAATGTTTCTCTCAGTCGAAGTCCAAGTTTATAAACTCGTGTAACTATGTCTGTCCTTCTCGGTGACTTCATCACCCAGTTCTGGCTCTGTCTGTCTTTTACTCTGGAGGAGACAACATGTCTGTCTCCTTTCAGGTCCAGAGACAAGTTTTTTAAACTTTTATTTATCCAGGGAGAATGTTTGCCAGAAGTGGAGGACTGCGGTCGCACTGGTCAGCTCCCCGCCGTGAATGTGTATACACAAACTGTTGAACATGAAGCTCAACTCCACAGGAGCCGGGAGCGCAATAAAAACAGTAGTTGCTGACGGGATTCTGAACCGGTGACCAGCTGGTGTGGAGCCCACTTTAGTCTGTGACCTTTCAGCCACGTCCATCAGTGTCCCCAGAAAGCAGGACTGGCTCATCAGAGCTGCAGAAACACAGGCTCAGTTTCCACTGACATTTCATCAGCGTATAGTTCATGACGCACTCCTCAGCACTAACAATGTGGTTTGGATGGGGAATTTTAAATTAGTGAATAAATAATGCCCTGTACATCTATCAAAACGGTGCCCCTGAGCAAGGCACTTGAACGTCAGACGGCGCTCGGTGGCCAACGGTAGTAAACTGTGGTCGCGCTGGTCAACTCCTCCCAGGTGTGAACGGGGTGTTGTTGACAAAGAACACATGTCTCTCAAACAACAGCGGTGGTGTTTGTATGAGAGCAGCCTGTCATGTTAATCTGTTACAGATGCAGGTCAGTCCAAGTGTCGCGTTGAGAGGAACCAGGCTCTGGAACAAGCCAGGAGACCTCAGGAGTCCATGTTTATCCCAGAATGCAACGAGGATGGAACATTTGCGCAGGTCAGTCTCGCTAACTCCTCCTTTCTTTTCCTTCACGTTTTTCACTCTTTGTCTTTCACTTTCCTTCAGTCTCTTGGGAACCTTCCTCTTCACATCATCCAGGGGATCAGTCTCACTTCACTGACAAATCTTTGATTGCACTCTTCACATTGTCACGTATTTACTAGGGCTGTGTATTGGCAAGAATCTGGCGATATGATATGTACCATGATACAGGGGTAACAATCCAATATACAGTGGAAACAGCTTATTTTGATCACGCCTGACTGAGTCAAATTGATCACTATAAGCGGATGATTATAATAACCGAACCGGGAGACGGGCACCGGTTTGCAGGAGCTGCCGGTGCCGAGGAGCTGGTCAGCGAAGTTTCACTTTGGGGGGGCATTAAATAAGATTGACGAGGGTGGCTTCAACCACAGGTGCTTTCCCTGTGCACATTAGTTTTTCATTCAGTGAAAATTACTTTCCTTTTCCCGTCACAATATCTATGTGAACGCAGCACCAGCCTCAGGTATCCAGCCGGAGAGCAGACGTATCAAGGGAGTAAAGTAAAAAACAAAACAAAAATTCAACTAACTTTAGTCTATCGTAGATTTAAAATGTTTTTCTATATGGTGTCATATATGAAAAGACCCAAAATGAACACTATAAGCGGACTACTTGATTACTATACGCAAATTATTTAAACAGTATAGTACTGTATGGCTGTATAGGAATGATTCTGCCCCAAGCTTTTTGATCCATATAAGCAGTTGATCACTGTAACTGTGATCACTATAAGTGGTTTCCACTGTATTGTGATATATTGTGATTTTTTTAAAAATCTAATTTTAAGAAAACTGTAATAGTATAAAGAACACACCGCCACATGCATGAAATCTGTGTAAAAAAGTTGACTTTTTTATGTGATCAGAACAGTGGGATCTGCCTTTGTATACCAACATCATAGCACCACTTTGAAAGGGTACATATACACTGAGATGGTGCATATCTTTGCAAATTAAATAAAGTATTGGTGGAATGATCTTTGCATGTAAACTATGACTTAAAAATCAATAGTGTTTTTGAGAATAAATTGATCACAAAACATAATATCACAATACTCAATATTTTATATATCTTCTTACACCCTTTTACACTCAGTATTTACACTCAAATATACTAACCTAATCATGTATATTACAAAGCTGTGTGTGTGATTTACCTCTTTGTATCTGCAGGTCCAGTGCCATACTCTGACAGGTTACTGCTGGTGTGTCACCAGTGACGGCAAGCCAGTGAGTGGCTCCTCTGTGCATAACAGGACCCCGGTGTGTTCAGGTACTGGGGGGGAAAAACAAGCCTGGCAACCTGTGGATGAGATTGGAGATTGAGATGTGGATGAGATGTTTTTCAAAAGAATCTTAAAACATTTGTCCCGGAAAGGTTTGCAACACAAGCTTGCATCTGTCCTGCTTTAGTACGGAGCACATTAGTGATTAGCGTCTTAGTTATTTGGGCAACCAGTAAAGCTCTACTTCGGAGTAATGTCTAACAGGTTGTGTGACTAAAACTCCCGTACAAGGGTCGGATGTTTCCCGACAATTCTTTATTAGGGTGGAGAAGCAGCATAACGAGCATTTAAAATGGTTCGATGGTGGCTGCATTTGTAGGATCTTGGAGCCAAGAGTGCTTGGAAGCCAAGTCACTGGGGTTTGGGTCAATTAACTTTCGGTCACTTAAGGGATTGGGCTTTTTCTCACAATTCAAAAACAACTAGAAATAGTTTTCATTCATCAGTTCCTTATTGAATAAAAGACTGAGAACGGATCCAGTACATTCGAGGTAGAACTTAAAGGGGATACATCATGAAAAACTCACTTTTTCAGTGCTTGTGCTCATACATTTGGGTATCTGGAGTGCCTACCAACCCTTACGCTCGTTCAGTTGCATGTTTTCTGATCTAGGCAGCCCACAAAAAACTCACTGGGTTTTTTGTGGGCTGCCACAAAAAAAACAGTCAGAAAACATGCAACTGAACGAGCCATTCGTCACGTGCAGGTTCATGAGAATATATCTCCCACAGCTTGAGAACTACCTTTGCAAAGGTGCATCATATTTTTTTCGCAAGCCAATCAGAGCAGACTGGACAATAATGTGTTTTTTAAACATTAAAGGTCCCATATCATGCTAATTTCAGGTTCATACTTGTATTTTGTGTTTCTACTAGAACATGTTTACATGCTGTAATGTTAAAAAAAAGTCTTTATTTTCGCAATACTGTCAGCCTGAATATGCCTGTATTTACCCTCTGTCTGAAACACTCTGTTTTAGCGCATTTTGACAGAATTGCAACAGAATTGTGTTGCTAGGCAACAGCTTGGGTCCATGTGTACTTCAGTCAGCTGATGACATTCACATACACTGCAACCAGGAAATAAACTGTGACACATTTAGAATGTTTACGTTTAAAACCGTGTAATGGTCTAAATATTGTATATTCATGACATCACAAATGGGCAGAAATCCTGACAGCTTGTTTCAAATACAGAGTTTCTGAATACGGGCTGTGTGTATTTCCCTGTGGATTGAGTGTTTCGATACTTTCACAGTTTTTATATAGCACTTAAACCTGCTTTATTATATAAAAAACATGAAAATCTCAGTTTATTATAATATGGGACCTTTAAAGCATGCAAACATGTTCTAGTAGAACCTCAAAATACAAGTATGAACCTGAAAATGAGCATGATATGCCCCCTTTAAGATGAGTAAATTATCAGCGAACTGACCCCACATCTGAAATAAATTACTTTGCTGATGAAGGATAAAGAGTGAGCATGGCCTTTGGGTTACAGTTAAAGCGGGTTAGTCCTGCCATACTATGGGCACATGTGTATTACACGTCATGTGGCGTATAGCAGGTGCAAGGTCAACGAGAAGGCTAATGGCCATACATCCAGGGGGCCTCCCACTCTCCCCCTCGTCTAACTGCTCTCAGCAGGCCGGAGGAGAGCGAGCAGGGCTCTGCACACTCATCTGGATGGGAACACTTTATGATAATCACCATCATTTTCCCTCAGAAGATAATACACAGGGGTCTTTGCCAGAATTGGATTGCGCAGCCACTAGAGCATATGGTGCAAATTTTGTGTGGAGAGTGCGGTGAGAGCGGTCGCATGCCCCTCTGAAGCTGCTCAACAGACCGCCAGAGGCTTCCCGCTCTCTCTCTCTCTCTCTCTCTGTCTGTCTGTCTTTTCTTCTCTCAATTTCCTTATCTCCCTCTCTCTGCCTCAATCTTCTCTGCATTTCCCACTTGTGCCACTAATCACCTGTATGGTTTCCCTTGACACCTGCTGAGTTTCAGTCCTTTGAATAGAATCAGTAAAGTTCTCAAATGGAGCATGGTTATACATCCATTCATACAACAAAACTACACTGATTTCCCAATTTACCAACACATACTGTACTAAGGCACAGCAGAAGTTCAGAGTCAGGCTCAAGTTATGTTTTATTTCTGCAGCAGTTTTAGACTAAACAATTCATTGTGCATCTAGAGAATGACTTTTTTGTGTTCAGGTATTTGGGGAAGAGAGCCAGGCAGCTTGTTCAGGACTTTCTCACAGATTTTTCAAAATGTTAAAAACCTTTCTGGGGTGTTTTAGTGTCCTGTCGCACCAGAAAGTGGCACCGCAAATTAAGCTTTGTGTCCACACAGAATAGGTGGCGCTGGAGACTTCATGGCAGATTAGCTATTTGCGGTAACTAGACAGCAAGTTAACACAGTTCATTCACGTTTTTGTACTACTACTCCTGTCTATGGACTGACTGCCAAACATGCTTTTGTGCAGATTATACTTCGGCAGAGTAAGGATAGTGATAATGCTTCTTCAATTTCGGATCCCATAGCTGTTCTTTCCCTCAGAAGGTCACCACTGTCAAGATGGCTTCAATTGAAAAAATGTAGGGACCAGATTTAAACTATATGGCAACGCTCCACTCAGATTTACTTAGCCAATATAAGTTGATCCAGTGACGCCAGCAATTATATTGAAATTGTATTATTTTGGTCCGAAACTTAAACGCCATTTAGGCCCTGAGAATCAGGCTTCTTCAAATATTAGCGCACTGGATGTGAATTAGTCAATCCATTAGTCGTCGATCGAAAGAAACTAATCCATACATTTACTCCCGCTTATCCGGAGCTGGATCGTGGGGAAAAGCTAACTCATCGTCAGAAGATAGCCATTCAACTACTTGGACTACAAACGGAGACCAGAACGTTTCCGATATCAAACTTTTGTCTCGTTGCGTACAGATTCTACTTATGAATGCAGAATGTGTTATAGAGATTATCAATGAAAGAAATCATTTCAGTTGTTCAGGTTTAAATAAATTTTTTATGAAATCCTGAAATGTAGTTTATGGCACAACGCTGTCTCCTTTCTGTCCTGCATAAGAGCCAATATCTTCATTGTTTCTTGCAACGGTATGTATGACACTGGGACCAGAATCTGGGCACAATAAACCTGGAACTGTATACAGCTGCTACAGCCGTACATGCCCGACTCTCCTTCCCTCTCACCTGACAACAAACAACCGTTACTGACATGCTCAGACGCCCCTGTACACCATGACCCGAATCAATCATCTCACATACATTTGCAGGAAACTTCCGTGAATTTATGGGAACTCATGCTGGGACAAGTGGATTGTCAGGTAGTAAATTTCCTTCCAGTTGCCTTCACTCAAAATTCCTCCCCTTTGCCCTTAATTGGTTGCACTGTCTTATTTTGCTCTTCTCCTCCGTGCATCCACGCATGAGACCGACTTCTTGCATGCAACAAACCAGAATGAGATTTGCAAATGTACTACTTAATCTAATTTAATTTCCACAGATGGTGCAGATCACTCAGGTTCGCATTAGATAATGCAACAAGCCTAATGTGTCCATGTGTGCCTGCTATCAAATACTAACAGAATGTACTCATCAAACTTTGATAAACCTCTGGCGTCAAACTCTAAGTCAAGATGTCAGTGGGTTGGTTAATATGTGGGAGTGAAGCTTTTCTGCTGTTTAGTTGGAATAATCTAATTTAATTCTAAATCATGAGCTATTAAGTGTCTCAAGCTCTTGCAAAATAATTTAGGTACTTCTTTTTGTATCTAAAATGGATAAACAGCATTTTGGAATCAAATTCTTTAAGTGTTCCCCAGGAGTTGTTGCTGCTGTTTAAGCTTTGCTTTGTACATGTTGTGTTTTTTTTTCTTTCTCTCCAGGGTCAGTAACCGATAGACCACCCGGGGCACCGAACTCTGGTAGAAAAGGTGAGTTGAGATCTGCTGTAAGTTTCTGTGTGCATGCGCGTGTGTGTTTCTATTTGTATGAAAGAGACAGGAAGAGTTCAAAATGTCTTTTGACCTGATTTTGTTCCATCTGATCTGTGCAAAGTCCACACAGTATTTGTGCAGAACAGAACTGAGTGACAGTACTGCATGCTCCAAATATTTCTCATATTGTATCTGCTGAAACTGTAAATTATGCCAAAATAATAAAGAATGACTGTAGTTCCACAGTTTCTCTTCTAGTATCATCAAAGTAATTCAATCAATTCAAGAAAAACGGAAGTAAAAATAATGCAAAGATTTCTTGGGTCTGCTTGCATCATCAGACAAACAGCCGCTCTGCTTCAGAAATCTCACTGAAAGTACAGTATACAGTACAATGCAGCTTTTTTAAACCCAGAAAAGATGGGCAGTCTCTCAGGGTTTCTTCATTATAAAGCTCTTATAATTTATAATACTTATAATACTAGCACATAATAGTTGTTTCCCAGCCCCGAGGGTGTTTAACACAGTAGAGAGTTGTTGTTATGGAGGTGATAGTCGAGTTAAGGGTTTGCTGTTGATGCTTCCATTAATTGTTTCTCTTCCCCCTCGCAGTTTGTAGCTCACAGTCCAGACCTGGATCAAACAGTAAATGACAAATACTGTAAGTTACAGAATTTGTTTCAACATGCTCAGCATACATAATCGGTGTGTGTTTACATTTGGAAATTTAAATCAAATGTAGAAATTAGTGGTTAAAAAGAAATCAAACAAATTGTAGTGTTTGACCCAGGTTTGCACTCGTCTGAGACCAACGTAGTAACTGTTGTATTTTATTCACAGCTTGACCAGATCAGGTCAATCTGACCTCAATGTGTTTCAATCTGCTGACAAGCCATCTGATTTAAGGATTAACTTTAGTGTTTGTAGAATGACTCCAGTTCTCTGTGGTTTGCTTTTGATCGAATTATTTCCTAAGGAATGTTCCAGATGCTACCAAACTGCACATGGGTGAGTATTCTAGGTAGCTGAATTCACAGCTTTATCTAAGATACATTACATCTTATCCATTTTTTAAACAGGACATTGACTCTTTCAGCCTGTCAGAATATTTTATCATATTATTATAATATTATATTATATTTTATTATATGATTTTCTATTTATTTTATTATTAAACTGTGATGTTTGGACCATTTTTTTAATCAAATTTGATAGAAATTTTTTTTGTGAATAGTTTTAATTAAGATGTGTCATCCTATATGTGCCAAATACCAGAAATGTTTTGAGTTTCTTACACTGGGAAAGATATAGCAATTGTGACAAATTTAACCAAGTTTAAGAAAAGGTATTTTAATTCTGCTTTTATGTAGATTTCCTCTTTTACATACAGTATTATAGCTGTGGAAATATGTTATGACTGAGGCTGTTTACTAGGGTTTGTAACCACATCATTTATCAATATGAGATGCCAGTGACACATATTTTAACTAAAAGATTAAGACCACCAAATATCACTTCATAATAACTTGTAAACAAGTTTTGGTTGCCAAAATGAGAATATTTGTTTAGAGTACTCTATAATTTAAAAATTTTAAATACTTAATGATCAAATTCTAATGTTTTTTCCCCCTAAGGCATTCAGTGTTTAAGAAAAAATGAGGATGAAAGACAGTTTATTCAGTCTTGGGAGGGTTTTCATTAAGTTTAACTGTGATGAATAGTCATAAATATGGTGATACATTTATCTTTAATAATACTACTGGTTATACACTAAGTGGTTAATATGTTATGTAGTTTGCATGGGGCCAAATCCAACCGAGAAACACTGTATTAAAAGGTACTGCTAGAACAGTTAGTGCAGTTTTTAAGAGTCAATATTCATCCAGTGCTGCATGTGCTACTAACACACCAGGACATTTATCCTGAGAGTGATGCTACAGGAAAGGCCATGGTGGTCATTGAACCCTATAGTGTTTATCCACTAGGAAGATTAAAGGTTTCGTATCTACAGTATAATGTAAAAAATGGAGCCATGAAGTACCAATGGCTGATTGTGGCGCTAGAGGAAAGGTCAGGGGGACAACAAAATATATTATAATTCATTTTTTGAACAGATTTCGGCAAAATACGGATATTTTCGTTTTTGAGATTTCCTTCTCGTGGACCTAAGCGTGAGTCGAGGGTGACTTTTGATGTGATGGTGGAGCCAGAATAATGATCGGACCATCACCAAAGTCATTGGAAATTATCCTCAGGAGACCAACAGTACCATTGACAAATGTCAACGCAGTTTGGCTACTTGTTGAGATCGCTCACCGGACCAGCGTTTTGGACGGACCAACCAATCGGAAAACGGACCGAATCAACATCGCCATCGTCTTATTTTGACAATCAAGAATGATGGTCCGTTCACCTCTGTGTGTTTGGATTAGTTGCTACACCTGCACTGCACTCATGCAGGTCCTGATGGGGAGAGTGGTCTCCTCATGTGAGTGTATGTGAGCGTATGTGTGTGCGGTTTGCAGGATGATTGTGATGGAGTGTGTTAAATGCGCAGCTTGATCGTGTTGTGTGTGAGAGTGTCGGTGTGATTCATTGATGTGAGAGATGTGTAGAGCCACATGTGGGTGATCGTTTCTACTTCTACTATTCAATCTGTCTCTCAATCTGTTTTTCTATCTGTCTTGGCCGGGCCATGTGCAAATCCCAACCATTCAACAGTTCTGGAGAGTAGATTGTATTAACCTCAATAATGGTAGTCTCTTTCCGTTTCTTTCTCACCCTCAACCCAGATGATGGCTCCAAGCCAACGCCCACCATGGAGACTCACGTCCCCCCTGAGGGTGATGGTAAGTATCCTCTAACTACACCTCTACCTGTAACACAGCAATAAGATCGTCACCTAGTTTGCTAATGCCTAGTTCACACTACACGACTTTAGCCCTGGTTTACCGCTCCCCAACAGTTTTTGGAGCTCCCTGACAAAAGCCCAAGAGCTTGAGAGTCATGTGTGAACTGCTCAAAGACGCAAACCGACGCCTTGCAGACACATTCTAGATATCTAGCATGCTAAATATCTGGACCTGTTGAGGACTCCGACCACGAGCTATCGCCAATGAGAGTGCAAGTCACGGGTTGAGGGAAAACCTGGGAGAGGAGGGATCGCCTGGAACTTACTGTATGTGTTGCATTTGCAATACGGAGCAAAGTTGTTGTTGCACCTAGAGGAATAAAGCAACATCAGCAATATGTCTTGCGTATGGTATCACGTAATTTACCATGTAATTCTTGTGTGTTTTTGTGTCAAATTGTAGTTTGGAGACCTCATCGGGGATTCCTCCGATGAAAGATCTTATAGTGTGTGACCCCCTCTCTCTTTGAAAGTCGTGTAGTGTGAACTTAGTTTATGGTGCATGGCATGTATTCATAGCGATGCGGCTCACAATGTTTCTCTTTTATGCACTTTAAAGCTGTTGATCCTCAGATTGCTCCAACATCTCAGTGTGTCAAGGTTTTAATATTCAAACTCAAGACGCCATCTCTTAAGAATGCACCATCATTAAATGGAAAACTCCAGCTGTCAAAAATACCAGATGACATATTTGATATTTTTGGAAAATTGCTGGGACCCTGGCTGCAATTTTAATTTTGGTTTTGTGGGCAAAGCTTGGCTGTGCAAGTGGGTGAAATATGCAGCTACTGGCGGATCGGGCGCGGCTGACGGGGTTAAATAAAGCTCAGCTGTGGTAAATTCTGTGGAGATCATCTAAAAGTGTGGAAGTTATTGATCTGTGCTCTGTCTTCCTGTTGTTGCAGAGATAACTGCTCCAACGCTGTGGATAAAACAGCTGGTTTATAAGGAGAATAAGCAGAACAGCTCCAGTTCCAGGAAGCAAGGTGAGACAAAGAAACTCATCCTTATTCTGACACCTTTATGCAAACTTGGTGCCTTCATATGAAATTCGTGAGTTTGTGTTTACAACACGGGAAGTTGTGTACACAATATGCTTGGCGTTCAAGTGGTTAGGTCCTGAGAACACCGCTGCTACGCAACGGCAATATTAACGTTACTGTCGCCGTCTAGAAGCCACAGAGGCTAACAATTTAGCAAGATAGCAAGTGGGTAACATAAGGCAGGAAATGCAAAGGCACAATGACAGAGGAAAAAGACGAGGTCGTTGGGAATATCAACATTTTCCTCAGACATATTATAAGATTATGTAGAAAAATAATATACGACTAAAATTAAAATATATGAACTTATTATACACCAAAATATTAACTTCTATGGCCTCCGCCATTTCTGACGACGTCAACAAACACGTCACAACTTGTGAACTCTGAGCTTTTAATAACGTTCCACTTACGAGGTTGTGAATACCACAAGAGGGGGGCATTCATATGGACTTTTCTCGTGAACACGGTAAACACAACCCCATTTGAAGGCAGCAATATCCTTGATTAATATGAATCGTAAATTAACACTTAAAAAAAGGTTTAGCACAATAGGGTGTCAAGTCACTATCAACACAGTACCCATAGATTGCCAACACAGAGCCGCATCAAACACACAGTTTTTGCATGTGGGAAGCCAGTGAGGGATCACAACCTTGATTATATCATTGACAAAACCACATCTCCCAGTACAACCACCTACTCAAATATCACCCACGGACTGTTTTCAGGATACAATTATTAGCCACACATTGATCTTAAGATGAAAGCTACACCAGAGAAGTAAAAACTAAATAAAGTGTACAGTCTGAAAGTATCAACTCGTCTCCGGTGTAACTGGTTTCAAAGCCACTAGTAGTTTAAGAATAAATTTAAAACATTTCCAGTTTGAGGACGGCCCTGTGCCGCCGGGATTATGTTTCTTGGTTTCTTTCCTTTGGTGTAATTTGTTTAGCTTTCTCTGTCTCCTTTTCAATTATGCCTCGACATGTTCACTACCCTCTGGGCAGCTGGACGCCTTTCACGCTTCTGCAGCAAGTCAGTGAGTCAATGTGGCGAGGGGGAGTGTGTGTGTATGGACGTGTTGGTAAGCTGATATATGGGGCTGGTGTTTGTCTTTTATTAAACAGTCTGCAGAATGTGCATTTTTTTAAAATGATTTGCATGTTTTCATTTATTCATGTCATTGTTCAGTTATGTTTTGCTGAAGTAATGTCTACTTGCTACTGAGGTGGTGCAGTGGAGAGTTTTAATGTCCCATGTTTAAAGGATGAATGAGTAGGATTTTCCTTAAAAAAAACAAAAATAATCCCTCTAAATCATCACCATGACCCACTAGAATGGTGTGGTGGTGTCTACTCTGCCTGTATTTTCTTATTTTGCTGTGTTCAGGACGTTTCTGGGCATCAACCTCTACAAAAACAAAGCAACCATGTGACCGATTGTAAGCACGCATCCGAGAGAAAGCTACGAAAAAAAGACGGGCGCAGCGCTGAAAAAAAACAAACAAATATAGCGAGGCGAAAGGAGTCAAAGCTCGTTCCAAAACTTGAGTGAATCTGGGGTTGGCTTTAAGCCGCTGGCGAGCACCGTAACCCCAACCACAGTCAGGGGTTGTGTGCAATGTGGTGTTGTTGAGCCGGGGATGGAGGGGCCAACATTGAATTTTGTGTTTAAAAACCGCAACAAACACATCCTACTATCAGATTTTACTGATGTTTATGCGAATTACACAGGTTTTTGAAAATGAGCAAATTAGTTGAACGATATTTTTAATCAAATTTTGGGTCCCCTGCATCAAACAGTTATAACCAAATTAGAGAAATTACCTTGGGTGATTAATTGTTGGCAGTATCAGCCTTTAAACACACACTGGACAAACATTAGTGTTTATGTGCCTCTGTATTTGCATACATAAATATTTTGAAGTTTATATTTTAGAGTGATGGCGATGTGGCGGGGGAAACTGCGGTCATGGAGGGATTGAGGATTGTATTTTAGATGAGAGAGATTCTCTGTGACAGCTCTTTGAAACTGATGTGGAAACACCAGCTTCCTGTTTCCAATTAGCATCCGGTGTCCTCAAAGTACAAGCGACAAGGCCGACTGAGAGGGAGATGTCATCACGTTTGAGAGAGTCGTGAGCGATGTGTGCGTCTGCGACTGCATCTGTATGTGATTGCATACAGTGTGTGTGTGTGTGTGTGTGTGTGTGTGTGTGTGTGTGTGTGTGTGTGTGTGTGTGTGTGTGTGTGTGTGTGTGTGTGTGTGTGTGTGTGTGTCAAAAGGAGATTCAATGTCGGTGTGAATATGTATGTGTACATGAAAATGTCCAACTCAAGTACTGCACTAAAGTTGTGATGTTCTTGTACTTCAGCAGTTTTCATTTTGGTAGACCTCTCTACTTTTTCCCCACTACATTTCAGAAAGAAATGTACTTTATGAGAGCTGTAGTTACTACAAAGATTCACATTTAACATAAGACTCATCATATCACTAATATCAATCTTTTTTGTCCTTTCTTTCCTGCTCTTCCTCCCCATTTACTTTCTTTCCATTCTGAACTTCCATGTGACCCAACTCTTCTTCACCTCCAGTACTTTGGCCTCTGATACTCGAGTACATTCAGCTAGAGCTGAAACAATCGGTAGATTAGTCGATCGACTGATCATTAATTGACAAATATTTTGATAATCGATATTTCAAGGAGGGCTGTCAAAGTTAATGCGATAATAACGCGTTAATGCAAATTAGTTTTAATGGCACTAATTCCTTTAACGCAATGTAACTTGCGATTTTTAGGTTGTAACGAGTTTTAAAGCTAGAGTGAAGATACTGGTATCATATAAAACTAGAAAACTTAATAAATCCAATGGTACCACCCATGTCATATTAGCTTGTCGAGGAGGAGGATAAATAACGCTCCAAACTTGCACTAAATTTTGGTGAGGAAAAACTGTCATGGCCATTTTCAAAGGGGTTCCTTGACCTCTGACATCAAGATATGTGAATGTAAATGGGTTCTATGGGTACCCACGAGTCTCCCCTTTACAGACATGCCCACTTTATGATAATCACATGCAGTTTGGGGCAAGTCATAGTCAAGTCAGCACACTGATACACTGAAGCAAAAGGAGAGATGAGCTGAGATCGTTATAAAGCTTTCTTTCTTCCTTCCCTACTAAAACTGCTTGCAAAGTCGAGAAGCAACAAATCCTCAATATATGAAGTCTTTCTCTCCCTATACGCTGGAAAACCTGAGTGCTGAGAAAGCAGCCCTCCTGTGTGCACATAAACTACGTTATTCATTTACTGGCTCTCTGGATACCCCATAATTATGATTTAGAGCGATGAGGAGATTGTGTTAGTGAAACGTGTTTGCTTAGGCAAAGCGATGCAAAGTCCATTTTTCAAAAAGGATGCTTTGTTGCCAGACTTTGACATGCTGTTGTTCCAAAGCTGTAAGGAGGGGGAAGCGCCTTGTCATGCAGCTCATTTATAAAAGTGTGTGGAGAACCAGAAACTCGCTAACCGCTAACTCCCCCCCCACCTCCCCCCTTGCCGAGAGGCAAACAAAAGAACAAGAAAAATGCTGAAGGGATATAATGCGATCATGTCATCGAAGAGCATGGTTTTGAATAAAAATCCGCAGTCTAAAAAAGGGATTTTATTTCTTTTAAATCTATTTGCATTTGTAGTTTGAGGCAACTTATGTTTTAGTTTAGAGCACGATAAGTGATGAATAGTAACGCGTTGGGACCAAACATGCTAACGAACAATGTGATGAAAAGTAACGCGATTGTGTTGAAAATTACGTAGCAAATTTATGAGTGAACTCTCCATCATTTCTGGTATTGTTTCACTCTAGGTTATAAACTCACATGCACCTACATACCTACTCACAGAGTTCCCCTATTACTAACACTTCCGCTATTTGAACTGCAGGGAGGGCTTGCTAGAGACAATATTGCAGTGATTACTCCACAGCTGAAAGCCATTGGAGTGAAGCGAAGAGGAGAGAACGCTGGGTGGGGTGGGGGGTAGGTCCACAGAGGGAGGTATTAGGATAGAGAGAAGCAGAGAGAGGAAAGGAAAAGTGAAGAGAGACAAAGGCTTAGAGAAGAAGGGATGGAAAGAATGATAAAATGTGTATAATAAAGGAGGAGAAAGAGACAAACCGGGAAATCAGAAAAAGACGATTTAAAAATAGCATCACTTGGCTTGGAGCCTGGAAGACGAAGGCCAAAGTGAAAGGCTTAAAATAGGGCAAGTCTGTTCTCATAAAAGACACTGCAGATGTTTGTCTTTTGTCCATTATCAGTCTGCCCCGAAGAAGAAATTACCACAACAACCAGCAAACAGTTCCTGACATCCACTTGTGTGGTTTTCTTTTTTCCTCTCAGGACAATATTTGTTTTCTGAGGGGTTTGTGTTTCTCATCATTCGTTTCCTGCCAAGGGAAGAGGAATAAAATTGAAGAAGAAACAAAAAATAAAAAATAAATAGAGCAGAAATGCGGACGTCCAAGGCAGGCAGAAGTCGTAGATTGAATTTCAACTCCACACAAAACTGAGAGGATTACATTGCCAGCGTCCAGCCCTTTTCCATTTATATGTATAAAAACAATTTTCTTTTGGGAATCCTAGCGTCTGGCGCCAGCATAACCTCTGTATAATAAACAGTGCTAAATAATTTGGATGTGAAGGAACCTTGGCGAGGACCAGAGCCGCGGCACAGCGCTAAGAACACTTGAGTGTGAGTCTTCGCAGGAGAAAAACTTATTTGGTGTAGGGACACGTTTAGCTCTCTGTTGGCAGCCAACCTCAGGAAACATGAACACCGCCACACACACACATACACACACACCACGGTCATCTCCATCCTTATTAACATCACCATGGAGGATGACAAAGGACTATTGGGTTTGACATTTGTAGATCATGTTTTGTGTAACAAAACTAGTGAATCTCTTCCCATTTCTCAACTCTAAGAAACTATTAAAAGGGAAAATGTGCTGTCCAATCAGTGTTAATGGTAAATGTAGTCGACTGAAGCAAGAAATTCCTCAGTGCTGCTATATTGACCGAGAAAGATGAGTTCTCCTGCTGCAAAAACTTGTTGCTCTTCCTGCATCCAGCGCCATCATTTGACGTGACAGTGACGTAGTTGGATGCAAAGAAAAACTTCTGGCTGCTATTTCAGCTTGGATTTCTAGCCTCCACCTCTGAGTAGGCAGCCAACCTTCCTAAACCTAAAGTTCCATTGTGTAAATAAAGTAAAAAAAAACAAACAGAACTTCCTTTTTCTCTTCACTTGTACTGCAAAATAGCTACATTTCGAACAGTGAAAAAGTTCAGCCATATTTATTCGAGTCAGAGTATACGGCCATAGAAATGCAGCGGAGAGAGGCCAAGGCTGCATTATCCATGCAAGAGGATATGGCCGGCGGGACCCTGGGTGCAATGCATCCTTGTACATGCCGGCACCGTCGGCATGGCTCTGCAAGCAGGAGAACTCTTTCTCTGTCAATATAGCACGCACTGAGGAATTTATTGCTTCTTGTGAATACATTTACTATCAACACTGACTGGAAATCCACATAAAAGGTGGCAAGTTTTCCTTTTAATTTGTCCCTTTCTTCATGAAATCCTGCAGGACTCAATTTTACTGAAAGTTGAGATAAAGAGAAGATGGATTTAAAGTTTCAAAATCACCTCTGAAATCAATTAGTATATTTAGTATGGATTGAAGGGTGTATTTAAGTACAGTTCTTAGATTTCTGTGTTGAGTGCTCATGCAACATTAAGGAGACTTATAATACAGGTTGACCAATACTGCAAGATAGACTCGCTTTTATTTTTTTCCATGTAAAACTGCATAAAAATGTTATGGTCGCTTTTTAGAAATTAAGTCGCTAAGAGGGTCTGAAAAGATGCAAAATGTAGTTACCAGGTCGCCAAGTTGGTGCTGGTGGCCTTTATAAAATGAGCAGTGGTGAAAGTTACTATATTCTGTTATATCCGATTTACGATTGCGGCGGCAACAATAATACCACTTGAAAACACCTTTAACACCAACTCACGCATAGGAAACATGACCCACTTGCTGTCCAGAATACAATATCTAGAAGAAACTTGTGTCAGGTATACACTTCTGATGTTGTCTTGAATCAGGCAGCGACTGTGCCGTATTGTACTAATTAAGTTCTGGTTACTGGAAGTGTGTGAGCTGAGGCTACCGGCACTAATGGCTGCTAATGGCTCTAATCAGCTACATAATGTGAAAACGTCACCACCCTGAAGAAAAGGCTTCAAAACGGTTAGCGAAGACCCTCTTATTGAAGCTCAATGCTTCACAGCGCTCTTGAATGTAAAATGAAGAATGGATCGGGAGCGGTAAAAGCACACTTCATCGCCATGGTAACAAGTTTAGCATGCAGCTCTGTTGTGCTTGGCTCCTAAGAGTGAGCAATGGACTAAATGGATGTGAATGTAAATACAGCGTGGTGGGACAAGGTGTTGCAGGAGCATCTCTCGAGGGGCCGAGCGGCTGTTGTTGATCAGATAGATATGACAGATAGTGGTGGGACAACACTTCCTGATACAACTACGTAACTCTGTTGACCTTTCGACCACATACGGAGCTGTTCTGCCGTACAGTATAGATCAAGTGTAGACTAACTCTTCAAACAGCAGCACAACAAAACAGCCATGACATGAAGTCAGGAGCAAAAATAAAAAGCCCTAAATATGCAACAGTCGGTCTATAAAGTGATCTGAAGAATGATAAATGCTATAAAAGTGTGCCTTCTACCAACCAGCAATGGCCAATCACAATCGAAATTGGTTGGGCAACTTCAAATAGTGACTTACACCAAGTACAACATATAGTAGCATACCACTATAAAGGCTTTGTTTAATAGTTGCTAAAATGCTAAACCTTTAAGCTGTGACATGATTACCCTGAATCAGGCTTACGTGTATAAATAATCAGGTGGTCTACAGTCTTTAATCCTACACCATCCCCTATTAATCTTGTGACTGATTATTTTTGTGTGCGTTTCTGGTGCCTCTGTATTGAGTGTGTTTCTCATGGTTTTAGAGAAAGTTCCCTCTTGTGACCAGGAGCGACAGAGTGCACTGGACGAGGCTCGGCAGAATCCTCGCGAGGCCATTTTCATCCCCGACTGTGGGCCCGGCGGCCTTTACAAAGCGGTCCAGTGCCACCAGTCCACAGGCTACTGCTGGTGTGTTCTGGTGGACACGGGACGGCCCATTCCTGGAACCTCCACCAGGTAATATCATTTATCACAAAAAAAGCTGAGGTTGGTAATCTCTTCAAAAACATGTTTTGTTCCAATTGTTGAAATTCTCATTACATCACCTCCCCTAGCATTAACTTAAATCAAACAAGCCTGAATACATTTTTTAAAAAGTACTGTTACTACATGCATACAAGTACAGTAACTTGTTTTAAGGCGTCTCTGCCAGTAAATTCTGTGAATTTCATTTCAACAGTCTACAACCATAGCAGCTCTGTGAAAGCTATGTTTACACTACGAGCCACAAGCACACTACAAGTGTTGGGCGTCTGTTTGTAGTTTCCTGTCACCGGCTTCCATTGAAAATGACTTGTAGCCTGTTGCTGTGTCGCTCGTAGTGTGAACACAGCGTGAGGCTTTACTTATGCAAGCTTCTCCAAGATGACAGTGGATGCTTTGGAGACGAACAAGACAACGTGCTAAGGTGACAGCAATCAAAAGAAAATATGACTAAGTAGGGCTGCACCAAATAGTTTGAAGCTTCATTCATAACGTTGACATTCAAATCATTATTATTATTAACAACTTACAGAAACATTACCTTCCAACTCCTTAAATACACACACACACATTGCTCAGTTCGTCTCTGTAATTGCCTTAGTCCAAAAGTCAATTTATTGAAAAAAGATAGATATAATAATTTCGAAAATGTTGCCGTTTAGCCTTTCAAATACATTTTCACTGCGGTTTATTCTTCTGCGGTCCTGTCTGAGAACTCTGTCAGCTGACAGCAAGAGACCTAACAAATAAAGAATACATTTAGAAACATTACCTCCCAGGCATGTCAACAACAACAATGGTTTGATAGAATTGTGGGGGAAGAGCATGAAAACATTTCTTCCTCCAAATAGGGAATGACAGAAAAAGTTTGAGAACCACTGCGGTAGAGGAAAAGTCAAGGAACAACCAGAGTTACCAGGATTCATCCTCTGGGCATCATGGATATCTGTACCAAATTTCACAGCAAACCATCAAATAGTTGTTGATTTATTTCAGTCTAGACAACAGTGGTGGGCAGACGGACCAATACACATACTACTTTCACTGTTAAGACTTTAAATGTCTTGAGGAATTCTGGATCCAAGCTGCTGCTGCTGCTGCTGTTGGTTCACTTGGCAAAACAATTAGCTTCAAGCCCTGATGGGAAAATCCTTTAGCTGACCATAAACACTCAGCGTTTGGTATGACGTTTGTTTTCAGTGCCGTTGCTGCTGTTTATATTGCTTTCAGGGAAATGGCGGTGGCACAATGGGTTTTTGCAAGAGCTGTGAGTCACAGTGATGGAGATGAGGCAATGTTAAACAAATGATGCCCGTTGCTCATGATTTGGTTGTTTAAAAACGTTTTATGTTTTGTATCTACAACGTGAATATTAAAACCAGAAACACAGCGATAGATAAAGGGAACGAGATTGGATGTTTGAAAAACCGTCAGCGTGCATCGGTAAATAGATGATCTGTTTTTGTTCATGAAGGGGCATCATCATTCTCTCTCCACAAGACGGTTTACAGGACGAGGCACAGAGTATCAAAGTTAGTTGGTGGCCTTACTACGGTTTGAATACAGCACAACGCAGGTTTAGTTTCAAATCAATTGAATAAAAGTGTATTTATAATTGACAGCCCCCAAAAAAACTAAAATAAATCACTTACACAGACTAAATTCTCATCTGCATTTCAGAGGTATTGAATGACACCCATGAGGTGATTATTTCCTCACATAAGAATTTATTGTATTTTGGTCTAGACCTCATGTCACTCGTCCCAATTTCTTTCCTCTGGACAGCCATGTGCAGAGTCATGCATCAGACATCCCTTCTTGGATCAGTGGCCATGCAGACTGCAAAAAAAAGAAATGACAACTTGCATACTTAAAAAAAAAAAAAAAAAAAGGAAAATGAGACACACATGCTCAATTTTCCATCCTATTCAAGAGCCACCGATACAATGGCCAGGAGAAAACGAGTCATGCCGAACGCATAATGCCGAACAGTTTGTTATGGCCCCCGAAACAAAGCTTTGTGCACGTCGAATCAAATTTATTTATTAAGCGTGTATAAAACGAGAGGGTAATCAGTGTTAATAAATCTTTACAGTTCAACAGTGAATACACAGATTGGTCACACAGCCAAACAGCGATATGTTGTACAGTAGTTTTAAGAAGCCAGAACAGCAGGAATGTGTAAAAAAATCCATGCAGTGAAGCGATTATGGAGAGTATGTTTTCATAACGAATATAGACAACTCCTGCATCAATAACGTCTCCTGGGTTTAAGCTAAATTTCTCTGAGGTCTGGAAGGAAAATCTTTTGTGTGGTTCTGTCTTCAGTTCACTTTGTTCAATTTCTTTTTCTCTGATCAAATTTGTCATCATGGACAAGCTTCTCCTCCGATGTCTCAGGTTTTTTTTGCTAAGAAAAGTTTATCCTTTCCTCTTTCTGTCTCATGCAGCCATGTTCCCGCTGTCCTCTCCTCTCTGTGTAACAGGTACCAGACGCCCGAGTGTGACGTCGCTGCACGATCTCGCGTCTCAGACACTGAAGATCCCTTCCAAGGCAGAGACCTGACAGGTTTTTTTTTTCACTTTTCACTGCAGTTCGCAGAAATATTCTTGGATTCAATTTATTGTCTTGGTGTCAAACCTTATTTTTAACAAATGAGGAAGCTTGATTATCCACTAGCACTCTTTCAAAAGTTACTCCATAGCTACTGTTGCTAATGGTTTCAAACTTTTCCCATCTCGCACACCACAGCACGGTTGACAACGATGTGTTTTTTAACAGAAGTAGACAAAAGAAGCTTCTCGTTTCTAGCTGGTGGCCAGAATCTGTACCGGGCAGATTCAGCTATAGCTAGTTAATTAAGCTAACATAAGCTCTGTGAGTTGGTTGAAAACACTGATGATCCATGGAAATACAAAGGCAACAGCAATGTTCTAGTATTTCAGTGTAGAGTTAGTCTGACTGTTTCATTTCATTCCAACATAACCCTGCTGGTCTTAAATATACTTGGACAAACAACACAAAGATTACATTTTTGCTTTCTTGTCCACATTTTCAAACTGTATGTTTCACTTGTACAGCTACAAAAAAACATATCACATACTGAGGCTTTGTCGGACCCCTTGGCGTCAATTTTCGGTTACAGTAAACATGTGTTAAGCACGAATTCAAACAAAAACACCACCTAGTTAGGTTTAGGAAAAATCATCATGGTTGTGTAAAATTACTACGTTTGTAAAGTTAAAATGAAACTTCACATTGTGAATGCGGGACATGAATGAACAGCTGATTGTAAAGCGAAAGTAAAACTTAACGCCAAGGACACAAACAGTGATCTCCTGGATTAAAGCCCTGTGTTTGTTGGACCAATCCACCCCGCCCGCCGTTTGTGTCTTTTCGCTCTTTAAACAAGTCACACAGCGTTTTAATATAGCCGTGGATGGGTTAACACTGCAGTCGAATGAAAGACCGGTGCGTCGGGCACTAAAGGTTACCTTGTGCGTTGATATCACACACCAAGGGGTGTGACAAAGTATCAGTATTTCACGCTCTGGGAATGAGATCAGGCTGGTTTGGCAAACGTAACGCTATCTCTGATAATGATTTTGGCTGAAATTGCGGGAGTGTAAACTTCCCAAAATCCAATGCAGAGCGGGACAGAGCTGCCAATGTTACCCTAAAACAACAATAGCATCCAAGGTCAGTCTCTACACAATGGTGAAATACAGTGGATGCAGTGAACGGGCTTGTAACCACACAAACGTCCTGGAATTAGGTCGCTATTTTAGGTAGTAAGCTAGTTACCTAACGTGCTTAGTTACGTTAGAGCAGACAAACACACCGTTCAATCTATTTCTTTTACTTTTTCTCATGTATTTTTGGTTTGAAAAGGCTAAAAGAAAAACCAAACTCTGAACTCTTTATAAATGGCGCATCTCTCTTAGTATAGCTCCAAGCATACTGCTTCAACACATGGAGAAATCTGAAGCTTGACCTGCTGTGTTTAGTTACTGATTGGACAATCGCTGTCCAGGGGAGGGGTTTGGAGAAAGATCAATTTATAGCACTGTAGCTCAGAGACCTGGAAATTATTTTTCACCTCAACACTAACTGACCAGATAGAGGGTTTTGATTAACCACACTGTGTGGTGTTGGATCCCCTGGCAGCAAAGATCAGAGTCTCCTCTGAAGCAGAGGTCGTAACCTCGGCTCATACTCCTCTGCCCTTGTTACTGCTCACTTACTTTTGTTGGCCCTGTGTTTCCCCATCATTTAAGGTTGCATTGTAACTCTTATTTAATTCCCCATCTGGTGAGTTTACAGAGTCGAGCATGACTCCTGACTGTGCAGCAGATGTGTGGCATGTTTTATGGAAGGTGTGAGTGTTGCGGGGTGTGGTGGTGGTAAGGCTGTGGGGGGGCTGCTGGGGGGTGTTGGGAGACCACAGGGTGCTGAGTGGAGATATTTTAATGTACTGTAGAAAGATGCTCTGAACCGCCACAACAAAGCACAATATCTCATGGTTGTCACATCAAGGCAAGAGGAGAGAAGAATGCTGGAGAGGGCAGTGTATTAACAGCATGCAGCTACAGGTTCAATCTCACTGTACACAGAGTGGCACAATAGCACCTCTGTCAGGAGGAGCAGATAAGAGCTCTTCCCCCCCGAGACCAAAGGCTGCTGGGATCTGTTAACTTCCAGTTCAGTCAGTTCAGGAACTGTATTTTGCTCAAAACCTATACATTAAAAACATTTGGTGAGAATAGAGGTGTTATCTAGTCTATCAACAAATAACTTAGTTACACTTTCCGCATCTATGGAGCACCGAGGGCAGAGTGACATAGATTTGCCATCTGCTCATTTCTGTGGATGGTATGTGATTACAAACATCCCGACTACACAGGTGTGATTCACATCCACATTTGCAGACACCCAATGTAGTATGAACAGGACTAAGCCCACTGTCCGTCCTATATATAGGGTTATTTCAGGGATTTAATGGTGACTAAACCAGCTGCTTTGAGATCAGAGAAAATATCCAATGTTGGTGAACCCAGATTTATCTGGACGGAGTTCTTACTCACCGCTGATCAGCAAAAAAAGGTTTATAATACATTTTTCTGTAGGTGGAAAAGTCTGAACTTATCTCCAGAATTTAGTTTGGACCTATAAGCAAATCTAGAGACTCCAACACATGATAAATGTTTGTTTTTTTGTATTAAAATATCACAAAATGACTATCATTTCTGACTTTTCGGTGTGGAGAAAAATCTCCATTCTCTGTACATAAACTACTCACAGGTTATAAACGTATACAACCTGCAAAAATGCGCTACAGTTAAAAGGTGCAGAGTGTAGGATTTGGAGGTATCAAGAGGTGAAGTTGCAGATTGCAATCAACTGAAACTTCTCCTGTGTGCCATGCATGTAGGAGAACTATGGTGGCCAACGCGATACTGGTCCAGTGAAATTCCACGATCCTCAATACCATTTCCATACCACAGTAAAAAACAAAAGTAAAACAATAAATCCCTCCTTTATTACCAGTTGCATACAAAAAAGTTAATTTCCAACACTGGCATCGACTGGCATTGGTTCTTGTGCCATCCCTAGTATGTAGATATAATCGGGTCATTCTAAGGTAACCAAAACGATTATTTTTATTTGCAGGTGATTATACACTAAAGAAAACAGTGCATTAATATGATAATCCATTTCTGCCTATAGATCCTCCGAAATGTTACACACTGTTCCTTTAAACATTGCTTTGTTTTAATGGTTTAAAGGCCCGAAAAAATAGTTGGTAACCTTGTTTAGTGCAGCTTTAATGTGTTTTAAGATAAAAAATGTCCGGAGCCCAGAGCCTGTTCGACGCTGCCAGAGGTCCTGCACCACACTGTGCCCTTGACACCGAGCCACATAGGCAACATACAACATAACACTTTGCGCTTCATAACACCCCAATTTAACACTTGGATTAAGGCGCAGCAAGCCAGTGCTTCTCCGAGCTTGTCGTGTCGTAGGAAATGCTAATTGGATTCACCTGGCGGGGCAGCGGACCACCTCCCACAGAACCCCGAGCCAGCACAAAGAGAATGAAAAGACATGAACAGAGCGGAGAACAAGGAGGCCACAAACGCTGCGAGGAAGGGGAGGAGGGGATCGACTGAGAAAGCTTGAGCGCAAGAAAAAAAAAAGAATGAGAAGATTAGTTTACTATGCAGCTGCGTTTGAAGTTTCCCTTTAAGAGACACAATTAGGAGGGAAAAATTTGCACTGGTTTAGCGTGCTATTAAAGCCATACATCTGGGCAATTAAAAAGAGGTGTTCAGAATTGTGTCATAAAAGTTAACAGGTCTGCACTGCTCAACAAAACTCTCTCATCACCACACACTTCTGTTCCACCTCTCGCCATGTGCCTCAGCTCTGCTTTTCTGAGGGCTTACAAAACAGCCAAACTATGTATCTCACTTCTATTGGAAATATAGTGATTAACAGATACACCTGTCATTAATCTGTGCACAAGATTCGCCTGCTTTCTTTCACCATGTAACAGGCGTTTTCCGTTTGACATGTGTCACACTGGTTCACTGATATCGAGGCTTTAGAGGCACTTCAGCCTCGCTGTGCCGTAATGACTCAAATTACTTGTGGAAGGTAATTTTGGTGTATTTTTTGTCTTTGATTTGTGCCAGGCTGCCCAGAGGGGAAGAAAGTGGAATTCATTACAAGCTTGTTAGATGCCCTCACCACAGACATGGTGCAAGCCATAAACTCACCAGCCCCCTCTGGTGGTGGGAGGTAAGTAGTGTCATGTAGACCCAAGAGTATTGTACCTGAGCAGGATACCTCATGGCTGATTCTTCATGGAAAACTTCCACCGCTTCTGGTTTTTCTCAAATAATCCTTCCCTCTGGTTTTCTGAATTAAACGCTAGTATTTTATCTCTGACATGCACAGATCTTGGCTCAGACGCTGACAGGGTTTGTGTTCACTTTCCATCAATGCTAGAACTTTATACACTGATGGGACTGGGAGGTATTTGGGATAATATGGAACACGTCAATGCACATGGTCCAAAACATTCTGCAAAGCAAAGCAGAAAAATGATTTAAAATGAATGTATTGCAAGCTAAGCTGTAATAAAATACAATGTCAGTTTCTGGCATTAAACATGACTTCCTGAAGTATCCAGGCTTGTTTTTCGCACAAGATGTTCTGATTTCATTTCATTAGAAATAGGGCTGTCAATCAATTCAAATATTGAATCGCAATTAATCGCATGATTGTCCACACTTTTTATCTGTTCGAAATGTACCTTAAAGGGAGATTTGTCAAGTATTTAATACTCTTAACAACATGGGAGTGGGCAAATATGCTGCGTTATGCAAATGTATGTTTATATTTATTATTGGAAATCAATTAAAAACACAAAACAATGACAGATATTGTCCAGAAACCCTCACAGGTACTGCATTTAGAATAAAAAATATGCTCAAACCATAACATGGCAAACTGCAGCCCAACAGGCAACAACAGCTGTCAGTATGTTGGTGTTGGTGTGCTGACCCCTTTGAAAATGGCCATGCCAGTTTTCCTCGCCAAAATTTAGCACAAGTTTAAAGCGTTATTTAGGATTCTTCGCGCCAAGCTAGAATGATATGGTTGGTACCAATGGATTCCTTGCATTTAGCTAGCTTTAAAACTGAGCCCGCTACAACCTAAAGATAACAAGTTGCGGTGATGCGTTAAAGAAATTATGGACCGACCTTTTTTGATTGATGTCATGCAGGATTAAGAATCGTTTCTCATCTTAAATGCATAATTAACGTCTCATCTTTACTGTATTTATATTCCCTTTATGCTGATCATTCTAGGTTTTGAAACATCCATGTTTTCACTCCCATCTGTTCCTCTGATCCTAACCAGGTTTGTCGAGCCTGATCCCAGTCACACTTTAGAGGAGAGGGTGGTGCACTGGTACTTCGCCCAGCTGGATAACAACGGCAGCCACGACATCAACAAGAAGGAGCTCAAGCCGTTTAAGAGGTACCTGAAGAAGAAAGCCAAACCCAAGAAATGCGCCCGCAAGTTCACCGACTACTGCGACCTGAATAAGGACAGGGCCATCTCCCTGCCGGAGCTGAAAGGCTGCCTGGGCGTCAGCAAGGAGGGTAAGAGGAAAAGGAAAGCTGGGGAGACACTAATGGTTGTGAGTGGGTCGGCAGGGTCATAGAGTAGGGTCATGACCGTGGTATGAACCTCAGGCCAGCTGGGAAACTATGCATAGAGTCTCATTCAACAACTGGTTAGAGATGCCCTTGGTATTCTTTACAGTTTAACAGCTACTTTAATGAAAATAAAACAAATTACTTATATTATAGAAATGTCAAATTGAGGATTTATGAGAATAAAAGAGATACTTGTTGTGTTGAATGTTAAGTTGGATATTTTTCAACCTGGACCCTATTTTCCCATGCATTTGTCCAGTATTGAGTGAGAGACGGCAGCTGCTCACAGGCTGCGACACGGTGTTATTGGGGCAAGCTGGCACCGTCATTTACATCCACTAAAAGTGCTTGTTTTTGTCATAACAGGCTCTGATTATTATTAAGTGTCTGACAACATTATGGAAAGAGTCTCGCTCAAGGAGAAGTCTTGTTCTGAAACCTGGCGAGGTGACGCGTTGCCGGAAGACAACGTGGAATAGTGTAATATATCCATGGTGGAAACGCGAGTGTTTGTTGTGTTGGAGTACAGAAAGCATAGCTGAGTGTTATCTAAAAGATTTTCAATGTCATGGCTGAATATTTAGATGATTTCCACAATGTGGACGAGGTCTTTAAATTTGATTAATTGAGCCAGAGTGTACGGATATTCAGATTTCTTAACGAGACTTCTCCTTGAGCTGGACTTGGACACAATAACAAACAGACCGGATTAAGTGAAAGGTAAGAAAAAGGTTTTATTTCTCTGTAGAGTCCTTTCCATAATGTTGTCAGACACTTACAATAACAATCTGAGCCTGACAGTGGCAAAAACAAGCACTTCTAGTGTACGTAACGTCACATTGATGCTGCTCACTTGCCCTCACAGTTCATTTAGGATCTGCCGATTACAGCGTTCTCCCTCAATACTGGAGCAATTTCAGAAATTGTTGTCCCCATTAATCACTTAGACACAAAAACATGGGGAAAATATAGTTGAAAAATATTTTAGTTACCCTTTTGATGATCATTTTCCATGTGTTTTTAAAATTGCTAAGTGTACAAGTATAATCTATAACACACAGAACCGTTTCCATTTGTTCCCACATTAGATTTTTTACTAATGTTTTCATCATGTCACAGTTTTAAAAAAAAAAAAAGAGGAAGGGATGAAGTTACTGCGGTGCATGTGACAAACAGATGTGTTGGCAGACTGAATAAGGTGCTCCACTTAGCACTCGCTGATGAATATTTAGACTGATGTACTAACAGATCCAGACACCACTGGCTCATCATTACTTATACTACTCATCATGAGTGTACAGACTGGTCCTAATAGAGATCATTAACAATGGTCACAGAGGCTGCTGACAGCTACAATCCAAATGAAATGGCTTTTTAATGTTAATGCTTATAAGTTGGCTACTTTTGTTTCTTAAGCTTGGAAAAAAACGTCAGGATGGATTAATTGTTGAGTATTATTTGTAATTTATATTGCTACTCTAGTTTCTGCCTTTGTATTTAATTTTATAAATAATGGTGTCTTGTAAGCCCGTTTGGGCTAGGCATATTATTTATGCAAGACACAATAATAATCAAATGTCAGAGAAAAACTAATGAAATAAATGTAAGTAGTAGGGAGATGCTCAGAGGATGTGAAACACATTTAACACACAAATAATATAAACTTTCAATTCATGAAAGAAAAATGTCTTACAGTGACAATTTCTTTTGCAGGTAGCTGTGCTGATGCATATGATTTAAAAATTAAAGAATAAATATTTTGCTATATTTAAAGTGTATTATAATTATTTTATTTTGTGGCATATTTGAAATTTCAGTGACTTAAGAACAAGAAATCCACCTCCATCAAGTTTAATCTTTGTTTTTTTTTTCTCTTTTGCAGGTAGCTCAACAACAAGTGGCAACCAAGGGTCAAGGCAAGGGACTAAATTGTTCAGTAAGGCAAACTAATACGCTTTCACTAACTCTGGCTGCCTCGGGCTTTGAGTGCTGTACTGCAGTTGGCTTATTGTGTAACCCATTAACATGAACACCGGTGAAACGCATCAGTCTGAAGTAGATACAGCTAGCTGACACAGCAGTGTTTGATTTACGTGCAAAGCTTCATGTGAGTAAGTTTGAGGTGTATGTCCTTGTGTGTCTGTATGGATGTGCAGTAATGTGTGGTGTGTGTGTCCATGGCTAAAATGGTGTCATCTGTTCTGGTGGTTCAATAATAGTCGGATTTTGCCTCCAGTGATTGACATCTCAAGATAGAAACGATATTAGCGGGTTTTATTCTGATTGACAGGCCTGAAAAACTTTACGCCAAATCTTAGGACTGAGGACTTTTGTAGGGTTGCAACTCACAATTATTTTAATTTCATTTCATTAATCAATCATTTTGTCTTTAAAAAGTCAGAAAATAGTGAAAAATGGCCATTGTAATTTGCTAAAGCCCCCTTCAAATCCAAAACTCAGATATATTTAGTTTAATGTCATATATGACAAAGAAAAGCATCAAATATTCACATTTGAGAGGCTGAAATCAGGCATTTTTGCTTGAAAGATTACTGAAATATTTAATCGAATATTAAATAGTTGCAGATTCATTTTCTTTCAATCAAGTTTTAGCCAGTGGGCTACCTCTGGTTCAGAAAAGTGAAGCCAATGCTGAATTGCCTTAAACTTGCATTCTCTCTGACATCCAGCAGGGGGCGACTCCTCTGGCGAGTCCGGGAGTTGTCTGTGTTTTCCTCTTAGAACTTTAACCCTTTTACAGTGTGTTTTAAGTTCATGAAAGTTAATTATAACCTTCTTGGTCTCCTGAAAATGTCTTATTCAGCGTTCGGTTCTACTTAGCTCCACCCTCTCGTGTCACTTCTGGTTGCAAAAAAAAAACAAGATGGTGACGGCCAGAATGCCAAACTCAAGGCTTTAAAACGGCACGTCATGGTGACTACGTTTACTTCTTATATACAGTCTATAGTTTCAGCTCTAGACCTTTGTCTTGTTCCTACTTTGACAACAAGAAATTGGCTGAAAAAGTCCGACAGGAACAAGAACCAAGAAATGTTAAAGGAATTATCACATTTTTTGCTGATTGTTTTTCTATTTTTTAGTCCGTCTCGCTTGTTTTTGTTTGTGTCCTTCTCTTCTGGATCTTTTTTTTTTCAATACATCAGGATTCCCCCCCCCATTGAGCGATTATTGGTCCCGTTACTGCTGTTGACTCTGGCCACTGGGCCTGTTTAGCGCCACATAGCACTGAGGTCATGTGTTTACCCTGGCGCTGGCCCGCCGCGCCTGGAGAACAGTGGCTCGGAGCGGGCATAACGTCAGGCCTCTTGGACGCCGCTGGGCACAGCAGCCAGGATAAACAGAAGCAGGTATTGGAAGAGCAGAGGAGGAGGCTCGGCCGGTTGTTTTCCCCGTGGTCAGCCAATCTTTCACCTTCATGCTTAAGAGCTGGAGGCAAATGGCCTGACAGCTTTATACAGCTCCTCATGATGCCACTCAGGCACTCTGATTGTGGAGGGAGTGAGGTATGTAAAGAGGGAAAGCCTCCATGAAAGAAGCAGGAGTCTGTACGAACATATGGCAGCATTCTGCCTTGACTAAGATAGACAGCAATTGTGTTCAGGTATGCCTAACTGATCCTCAATGGCCTGGATCCCTTTAAGTCAAGCTGCCTTTGCCGGACATTAAATCTTATCATGCTCTGTCGCAGCTTTGGATCGTCGCTGGAGTGTTGTTGGACAAATTTACAGTTTACAGTACGTGCTTTTTGGTGAAGGATCGTGAGCATGTGGGGCAGAGCGGAGCACATCTGTATGAGGCTCCTCGCTCGACACGTTGGCAACAGCGAAGGAAAACATCTGAATACCTTGTGTGAGTTTTGAAGTGCTGCAGAGGGTGGCATCCATCCTCCGGAGAGACTGGAATCCTCATTATGGAAGAGATATGTAACAGGAGCCCAGGGCAGTGAATTTCTCTTCTCACAGTCAGGCACCGGGTCTGGTGGTTCAGAACGCCGCAGCATTATGTTTCCTTCACTGTAACGAACAAAACACAAAAATGTTTCACTGTTAAATTTGTTGCAATGGGTTTTGACAGCAGAGTTCACGATGTTCTTTTCAAAAGTCTTAATTTCATTTAGAAAGACATAAACATGCTTTTGAATAAGTACAAACACATGCGGGTGTGCATGTACGAATGCTTGCACGCACAAAAACACACCAAACATGGGCATACACGATTGCAAGATATTAGAGGATCTATTGTGAGTACTTACAGAGGTTTTAGTTTGCAGGATGCATCAGCTGAGCATTAGCGTATTTTATCTGCAACATGCAGTACATACTGCGGTGCACTACAGTCGAAGCATGCACACCTTTACAAATAGTCAGACTTAAAGTCATTCATCATCTACATAGAGGTTGAATGACTGACAGTAACATACTTTTGCTCATGTAGCTACTGGATCCTTTGCTGGTGGATGATGGAAACGTTGGCTAATCTTAAACTTTGCATCAATAATTTAACTTCACAAAGTTAGTTGAGATGAATTTACTCAGGAAGTATCACTGAGATCAAGATCTCCACTACAAGAACCTTGAGAACAATTTACATACAACATATCACATCCCAGTCATCACATACACCGAGTCCAACAGTGAGGTGCCTAGTACAAGAAACCCCAGAATTCCCCAGTTTAAAGTTGGTCATGGTTGTTCACTTTGAGCTCAACTAAGGTGGTTAAATATCTCAGCAACTTAGATATCAAGGACTTATAAATGAAACAACAATGGTGTCTCCTAAAGAGGTTAGCGTAGCTGCAAAAGCATCAGTTTTCTCAGAACTGGAGAGTATTTCTTCACTGAAAGAAGAGCAATGAACGGCACTAAAGGCTTTTCTTGATGGAAAAGATGTCTTCGATCTTCTTCTGACTGGCTTCGGCAAGAGTTTGACTGACAGATGGTTCCTCTAATCACCTGCCAAGTATTTTTTTAAACTACCAGCCCTTTTCCAAACAGTTTACAATTACGGCTTCTCAGATGGTTCTGTGTAACAAACCATCTGGTGGGTCAGGTTAGTCCTAACTTGCTCCGTGCCTCAGCGAACAGGCAAAGCAATGTGTCGCTTATTTGAAAAAAGGCTCATCCTGGCTGCATTTTTGCTGACGTCCAGGACATTTCTGTTTTCTCTCCAGTCTACAGATCACAAAAATGAATTATTCTAGCTGAGGAAAAGATTAAAACTTAAGAAAATTCTGTTAGTTATGAATAAATAACAATAAAATAAATAACAATTACTCATTTGCAGAGGGAGAAATTTCAACAACGGTTTAAAAAAAACCCCATCTCATCCCCTCCTCGCACTGCTACATCACTCGTAGTAGATCTGGACAACTCCATCCGCCAGAGTTCGCTCACTGTATGTTAGTGAGAGGTGTGAGAATACAGGACATCAACATGATCCAGTGTAGTGCAGTGGATGGGTTTTCAAGCTTGTTCAACCGGAGTTTTGTAGGACGGTAAGAAGAAGGAGTAAAAAATAAAAAGAACGATTTATACTTTGTTTATTGAAAAGAATTTTAAAACTGATGGCTACGAAGGAATATTAGGAATATTACTACCTTGTCACTGAAGTTATTTAGTGGCCAACTTCACACAACAAAGGCTGTTTTAAACTTCCTGCACTGTTCTGCAGGTGAAGCTTGCGTTGGCATAAACAGTCAGATGTGCAGATGGTGTTATGCTTCTTGTGTTTTGTCAACCTCCTCTTCTCTCTTCCTTTCTCGTCTCCTCTCCTGGTCTCCCTCTCTCTCTGGTCTCTTCCTCTCCTGTTTGTCCTGGCTGTGTCCGTCATTAGGCAGGAATGAAAGGAGGGCATTATGAGGCAGGCCTGGCACCGAGGCTGCAGCGCCATTAGAGAGCCCAGAGCCCCATCCTCTCTGAGCCAACAGCAATTACTCCACACCACTTGTGTTTTAATTACTGTGACATCAGCTCGACACGCTGTACTGTGTTAAAGGTAACAGAGAGGACTGTGACCGTTAGATAAGCATTGCTTTGCTCACCGTCACTACCTGTTTCTCCGGTGATGCTACAAAAATCCTTATATCATGACAGTAAACTCCTTAGCCATGTCCATTTCCCCCAGTTGCCACCATGTACAGGTATCCCATGATTCCCAGCTCTTGAGCCAAGTGTCTTTATTAGCCGGTCCCAGGTGAGGCGAGGCGATTCACCGCTAGACGGGATCTGCTTTCAGCTCTTTATCACAAGTGGGGCCAAGGTGTCCAGGGAGAGGCCAGGGAGCTTTGTGTTGTTAATGGCACAGACAGTGTCCTCAGTGACTGGGAGGAGAGGAGGGAGAGGACCAGTCGCTGCTCTGGAGCCTGGTAATTGCAAAGCCGATTCATCAGCAGCGCTACTGTGGCTCAGCTCCTTACAACAGAGACATTTATCTGAGCTAAAGAGAAGAGCAGCATGACTTCACTGGAGGGAGGCATCAGGAAATACTGTGGTGCTGCATAGTAGGGGTGGGGGAAAAAAAAAAAAAAAAAAAAAATATCGATTCACCTATGGATCGTGATTTATTTTTTACGGTTTTGAAATTGAGCTTTTAATGGCAGAATCGATGTATTTGCTTTATTTGAGTCTATGCGAAGGTAGAAGGAAGTTACCGCTTTTATTGTTGTAGTCTGAGTAACGTGACGTCATATCCGTTCCGTACCCGTCACCAAAACAAGCCGCAGACAAAGTAGAACACGGCGACATGTTTTTTCTTATACATTTATTTTTTAAAAGTTTTTGAAAGACAGCGCTTTCCTTACATACTGTTTGCTAAAACTGCGGTTGCGGTGGCTAGTCATGTGAGCCACACCACTTCTTATATAATATTTTATGAACTGGGTCGATGCAAGTTGATTCAGTGTTTTTCTAATAGACGGTAACAAAACTCGACATTTATTTATATAAAAATGTCACGGCTAGGATTGCAAACAGTAGTCATCTGGATCCAACTAGTCACGGTAGAAATAGGTGGCCACACGTAAAGTGCAGGTGAAAGCATTCACTACATGACTCACTCAAGGTATAATCTGATTTATGGAGCGCCGGAGGGATTGTGATGCTTTAAAATTTGAACAGAATATTTGACTGTGAAGCAAATGCATCATCTGAGACCTGAAAATCAGCTGGACTTCCATTTCATAGCCAAAATAACCAGCACTGACAGAGAGTGCACCTGCACATCCCCACCCCCACAGGCTGCAGACACACACACATGACCTCATGTAGGCCAGTAGAGTCTAGACACACACATACTGCATGTACACACTCCTGCAAACACAACATATAGATAAATGGTAACACATATACACACAAACACAACCCCGTTTTGAATACACAAACATGCAAATGGGTGCATACAAACATCCAGACACACACAGGCTGAGCTCTCACAGGGCTCAGGAGGACCTCTGCTCCCCTCTGACAGCCATCTGTAAGCAATCTAAGCTCTTTACCCATCTCCTTTCCTCCCAGGCCTCTCCTTCTCCTCCCCCCCACCCACTCATCTGATTGATGAGAGAGCGGTCCATCCCTTGTGCAGCACACTGACTGTCCCGAGCAGTTTCAGCACAAACGCAACACAACACACAACTTCAGAGACTGTTGAGTTATAGCTCGGTTGTCACATAACGTCAGCACATGTGATGGTACGAATGGTCCGTTTGGGGTACAGCTGCTTAGCAGTCAAACTTTAGTAAGTTACCACTGACTTTATTCTGGAGAAGTGACGTTTTTTGTAAATTCAAGAAAAACAGATGGTGAAGAAAAAACATTTACATGTTGATGATGGAAAGAAAACGAAAAAATGAGTCATTTAAATAGACTTGATGTAAAGGAAAAGTATTTAGTCTTCTTACTTATTTAGTCATAAACCTAGCCATATTGTTGCACTAAAGTTACCTTTATCAGGGTTTACTTTTAATCTAAGTACTATAGAGACGAAAAAAACAGTGAGGCAAATGAAAAGGCAAGAATAGGCAGAAATTAGAGACATGATTATCCATAGTTAATCGTGATTAATCGCAAATTAATCAAATTTTTGATTGTTCAAAATGTACATTAAAGTATTTAATACTCTTATCAACATGGGAGTGGCCATATGCTGCTTTATGCAAATGTATGTATATATTTATTATTGGGAATCAATTAACAACACAAAACAATGACAAATATTGTCCAGAAACCCTCACAGGTACTGCATTTAGCATAAAACAATATGCTCAAATCATAACATGGCAAACTGCAGCCCAACAGGCAACAACAGCTGTCAGTGTGTCAGTGTGCTGACCTGACTATGACTTGCCCCAAACTGAGCTAATATGACATGGTTGGTACCAATGGATTCCTTAGTTTAGTTCCTTAGTTTTCTAGTTTCAAATGATGCCAGTATCTTCTCTCTAGCTTTAAAACTGAGCCCGCTATAACCTAAAAGTTGCATTAAAAAATGAGTGGCGTTAAAACAAATTTGCGTCAACAAGATATTATTGCGTTAACTTTGACAGCCCTTCTTTAACTCTTGTGTTTTACCGGAGATGTGCTCATAACTTTCTCGGAAATAAGTCGTTCAGAATGAAAAAGCTTAAAAAAGAAATCGATAAAAGAAATCCTAGTCGACTAAGACCAAAATGTCCGATTAGTCGAATAGCTGATTAAGAGGAGGCAGCCCTACAAAGTCTTCAGTTGATACTGGTGAGTCGTGAAGGAAAGGCGATGGGTTTAAGAGGAAGAGAAAACGTTATCAGCTGCTGCAGAGGATGAATCTGCTTTCCATATGGTCCACTCATACATGCAACATGCGTAATATTTTTTATTAAACTATATTAGATGTTACATACATTATTTAAATTGTGTGTGAGTTATTCCGTGAGCTTCTGCCTTCTGTCTTGTCACGCAACCGCTATGTGTGAGTGCATCTGGATACTAAAACAGACGAGTGAATACATTTCTTCACCCCCACCCCCTCTTGTTCCCAGTAGGTCGTCTGGTGTGAGAAGAGAAGGATCCAGAAGCTGAGACGAGAGCAGAGGGCACAGAGGGAAGGCATCTGTACGCTTGCTGACAGGAAAGAGAAAGATGGAGCAGAAAAATTAACAAGTTCCTGAGTTTCAAAAAAAGTGAACAGAAAAAACAAGAAAAGAAAACGAAGCGGCGCCAAAATATTTGCACTTTCTCCTCCCTATGTTTGACATTTTATCTGTTTGTACGCGTGTGTTTATTTTTTCTCTTGAAGTGACTGAAAAGGTCTAGGTAAGAATGAGAATATATTTGTAAAAAGATCACCACTGGAAGATGTGTATGCTACCACATTTCCCCTTGTGTTTAGTCCGCTGTTGTGATTCGTTCTGTCCTCACGTAACAGGAACAGGCACTAACATACATTTTGTGGCTATTAAATTAAACTTACATTCCCACTGTTACATATAGCAGCACGCAGGCCAGAGGTAACTCACTAAAGAGGAGCTTACAGTGAGTCCCATTCAGCCCAAACGTTGCTCGATACTCAAAAGGAGGAGCTATGGCAATGTAGACCAATTTAAACGAATGTGTAATGTTGTATGTGAGCATGCAATATTAAGTGAACGGCATGTATTAGAATTAAACTGTGACCATGAAGTCTAATTCAGCAGCACAGAATTAGCTGTATGAATCCCCTTGCACTGTACAGAACTGTCTAGATACATTAACATTTTGGCTTAAGAATCAGATCTTTGTGAACAATGTCGGAGACATGTTATGTCTGGTTGTTGTTCAGTACATACCAGTGTTGGGGAACGCTAGCTGCTCACCACGCAGTTACTTAAAAAGGTGTACTTTTTTTGTGCAACCCAAAACCAATGCAAGACCATTATGTTGTATGTAGTTATCTCAGTTATCAGCATGTTGTCTGTCATTGTTTTTTTTTTACTTTTGTATAAAGTTTGTGCTAACAAAAAATTAAATAATTATAGATAAGAAAACAAAATCACAAAAATAACATGTAATTGTGAAAAAATGTGTAGCAGCTGTCAGTAATAACAAAGGCATTATGAGTACTTTTAAAGTCATGCATCATCATCCCCCCCAACACTGGTACGGTACATATACACAGTCCTAGCAGTAGACTAACGCAGCTTAACACTGTAGCACACAGCAGGTAAAACATTTCCACATGCATGTGGCAGTATGAAGAAATTAAAGCTGCATTAATTAATTTTTGAGACACACAACCCTGAATTATAATTTCCTCAAGAGTTGCATCTCGGGTTGGTTTTTCTCGGGCGAGTTTTGTAATTTTATTTAGCTAATGTAAGGGTCTGCCTCCTCAAGAATTCAACTTGGTAAATAATTAACCTGTAAAGCGCAATTCAAAGTGTTTCTTGAATAGGAACTGGCATTATTATGCACGTTCTTGTTGCACTGATTTCTGATTAGTCTTTCACAAAACAGGGCAGTGACTAAATGACAATTTAGACTGTGTGTCCGTATAGCGTTCTCTGACACAAAATTGCTGGCAGGGTGCCGGGGAGAAAAAAAAAGCCTTTCTAGCAGCTTTTTGAAAAGTTCAGAGATTTTCAACTAGAAGCATTCGGGAGCGACCACACAAAAAAGTCAGAGTGCTCTGAAAAAAGATGCTGGGTGCAGCACCTTTTCTCTTCTTACGCTCCTTCCTCATTGGGAATAATTGAAAAAGACGTTGGCGCAATCGGACTCTTTTTCAAATAGAACGGCTGTTCAGCCCGTCTTTACAGCTTATTGCTTAGCAAAGATCCCAAGGTGATTTATTTTGTTTAATTGAAGAAGAATAGCCTATAAACTGTAATGTTTGAGTAAAATTATATTTTCACATTAAAGACTGTAAATGTCAGCGGGACTCCCACACCCCCTGCGTGTGCCGCACACACCTGTGCAACTATATCGCCAATCGGCGGATGTTGGGCTGATGGAGCCCGGCTGGAAAACTTCAACACATCACTCAACCCTAGTTGCATCGTTACAGATGTAGCCAACACAGAGCAACATCCCAAGTCCAATATTTAGCTCCCATTTTAGCTCCGTTTTTGGTCTCCAACTTTTTTGAGGGAAATATCTGGTTCTCACCATGTTAACCATAGTTGCTAACTTTGTCTGGTGTTTGGTGCTGAGCTGGGAGCATATAGTCCATTTATCATAGCTTGTTTGCTGAAAACGGCTTTATGAGACCAAACTTTATAGTATATGTGCCATAAAATCAACAAGTTCAAAAAAACTAAAAAAAAGTGGAGAAACTAAAAAGAGTTCTGTGATTGGAACCCCTTTCACAATCCATTGGATTTAATGTTTATATATAAAAAATATTGATTAATGCAGCTTTAAGTTCAAACCACAATGAAGGCCATTGGTTTACACATATCTTGTCTCACTCTGTTGTTCTGTGTGTAATTTTATGTCAAGTTACAAGTCAATGTGGCTAGTTTTATTACTCTACTAAGTTAATGTTAGTATTCATTTTCTACACAATCGAACAGCTAAAGTGTATTTCTAGTGTGTTAATGGTGAATTGCGCATGTTTTTTAAATTTTTCGCAAAGTGTTTGGTGATCATGGGTTCATCGGGTTCTTCTGGCTACCTTTACAAATTGTAATAACATGAACAAATCTCTGACAAAGACCCCCTGGTGGGGATTTTATTTTTCCAAAACAGACTACAGTCCAGAGAATGACATATACTTATTAGTACCAGGAAAATGAGGTGGCACGGATGAGTAAACCCAAACAGTAAATGGAGTAAGATGTTTACAGTACATGGCTCAGTATCCCGTTAATATCAGCCGTCATATTCACATTTATCCCAGTTATTGTAAACAAGATGTGGCATTTACAAATGCCAGTTCCTAAAATAAATATTTGAGTCTCCCCAGTAATATTGGAGTACATTTTGTGTATGTAAACACACTCACTGTCTGTCCCGCTCTGTGAAACACTTACCACCACACATACTTTGGAGCTTTGCCACCTTATGCAAGACAATGCAGTAAGTCTTTTAAAATACCCCCGAGGGTGTCTGATGAAGAGGAAAATGACAGAGCAGCGAGGACAAAACACTCGAAAAGACCTTATGAACAAGTTTTGGAATGTAAATAAAATGTCTTCCTCACATTTGGGAACAATTGAGTTTAAAAAATTGGAGAATCATGAGTTTGCTATTGCGGTCTGAATGCTTGTGTATTTGTTTTGAGTTGTGCATTTTTTAGCGTAATCCCCGAGAGTCACTGCAGTGGCTCATGAACATGAGACAAAAAAAGGCTCCCATTGTAAATATGTACAATAACCTTTGTTTGTTTTACTAAATTTCATTGTGGGTGTTCACTTACTTCGCTGCCATTCTGACTTATTGTAAAGAAACATACTTTTCTCTGCGTTTACATCACGTCAAACAGTAGGCTATTACAGTAGCTAATTCACATTGAAATGCTTGGACCAGACTGTATGTTAGAAGCTCTGAGGACTGTTTATTTTATCTGTGGTGGGGTTATTTGACTATTTCAGCTTGTGTTTTACGACTCCTGTCATCGCTATACGCGGTCAAGAATGTATACAGTATTTATCTGGTGCTTAATCTACTACAATCACAAGTCCAGTCGTGTCTAATTTGGACTGGACAGTTATGCCAAGACTGAGAAAAGAAACTTCTCTCTCAGATGGCTGAGCAGTCTCTCCTGAGTGCCTGCTTCAGTCCAGGTTTGAAACACTGGGCTTGTGTGTCTGCTGAAGTGCTTCCAGACGCCGCAGAGCTGCAGATCACATGAGAGATCTAAAACCAACCTAACAGGCTAGTAATCACTGCTAATCACGATGGGGGACGTATAGTGAAGGAGGCTTACAGATGACTGTCAGTCTGACGGGGAGAAGCCAAGATTGTCTCGTTGCTCGCTGGCAACTTTTCCACTGCAAAGCCCCGACAGGCTTGTCTAGACCGTCTCAATGTGTTTTGACAATATTTCTTATTCATAGCTGAAGAAATTAGATCTGTTGGAAAACAAAGCACCGAGACGTGTTGTCTTTGGGTGAAATTGGTCAATGCAAATTATGTGGCTTGAGGTGCAGCTGTTTGGCTAAGCAATGAAAACAAAAATGCTTTTTTTTCCACTTTAATATAGTCCTTGTTTCCTGAGTTATGTGAATCTGTGGCACAATAGACTCATACAAGACTAAACAATAGAAAGGACAAAAGAGGGGAACCTACTCTGATAGAATGATAGAGTTTATGAAGTGCATCTTGGCACACAGCAGTGGCTTACACCTGGGTTGTATCACTTTTCTGGGTAGTTTATGTTTTTTCCCACCTGAGCCAAAACATAAATCTAAAGCGGCCATAATGAGAAAAAGGCCTGTAGATGCCCTACATTCAGAACATAAACATACCAGTCATTTCTTACTTAAAAGGTGCAGTATGTAGGATTTGGCGGCATCTAGCGGTAGCAGATTGCAACGCAAAAACGTGAATGACCCTATCTAGAGTCGGTGTTTAGTTTGTCAATTCTGGGCTACTGTAGAAACAGTGATGCAACGTAGCGGACTCCATGAAGAGTATGTAGATATAAACGACTCATTTAAGGTAACAAAAACACAGGGATTCTTATTTTCAAGTGATTATACATTAAAGAATACATACTTTTAAATATTCTATTCCATTTCTGCCAACAGATTCCCCGAAATGCTCAACGTATCCTCATTCGATTTGTATGGTTTCCCACGAAAAGTTGTTCCTTATTTTTTAGTGCACTTTCCTACGAATATCCAGCAAAATGTGACACACAGTCTTTTCAAAATACACTTCCGTCTTGACAGGAAACAACTTGGTTAGGTTTAGGAAAAGATCGTGGTTTGAGTTAAAATAACACCGGAATTAGCGTAAATTAGGTACGGAAGTTACGTGACAATTCAACGTTGACTTCTGGTTTCATGCGGGGCACCAGCACCGGTCTCCTGGGCAAAACTCTGGTGTTTTTTGACCCACTCATCCACCTCAACATCCTCCCTATGCAGCGTTTGTCGCTCTTTATACTTCCCGGTTTACAATTACGTGGATTACATACAAATTGATTTTGTGAGATATACATATACAAATCACAGTGCATTATTTTTTCGTAGGTATAGCTACAAACGGTGTATGACAGCAGCCTGAAATGCTACACACTGTTCCTTTAAAAGCGGCTATAATGTATCAAATGAAAATGTGAAAATAATGTGAAACATGTCCCCTCAACTTCCTGAAGCTTTCTAGCGAGTTTCAGCCCACTGTTTAGCTGTCTGGCACGCAACTTTACTGTTTTGGTTCACTCTAAAATGCTAAAGAGACAGATATTTCCCACAGAGTTGGTAGAGACCAAAAACAAAGCTAAAAGAGTGAATATTGGACTTATAACAAAACATTTTCACCTGATGAATATGTCACAACTTGTTTCCGCTTGTTTCCGCTTCACAAAAAAAAAAAAAAAAAAAAAAATCAGCTATTGCATATTAACACTTTAATGTTCTAGTGACGGAGATGTGACACCCTACAGAGCTAAATTTGGTTCCCTGAGCACCAAAATCTTGGATATAACTGTCACTTATAACAATGGAACAACAATTTTTCTCCTCTCTTCCCACCGTCTTAATCCATCTTTGCACTGAATGCGGTACAATCATGCCAGAAAACAATAATAGAGAACTGATCCTGATACTGTTTTACACCACATCTATTCAAACTATGCTCAGTTCAGACTCAGTCTTGTGCAGTATAAAGGCATTTAGAGCTGGAGAGTAGAGGACAAGCTCTCTGTGGGGGGAGAAGGAGTTCAACACTGACCCCTAACGGTGAAGATGGTTCACTGCGGACTGCAAGATCACATATTGAACCCTGTTAGCCAGGTATGCACACACATACTACACAGTATCAGCCATGAATTCCATGAACTGGCAATAAATACTTTTAAATAAAAAGTTATATCTTGCAATTTTCTAATTTCATTGGGGACTTAAAAAAACAAAACAATTGGCAGGTGATATTGTTTCAACTTATAAACATATAAATTAATTTGCAACCCTTTTTCGACTGATAAAATTTGACTACAGATGCACTCTGTTTGGCCTGTTGATTTGTGTACGGTGTGAGATTCTCTGATTTAGTGATGGGACTTCAAAGGCGCGGATGTTGTCAGTGCATGATGGGAGGCGGAGGGCTTCGGGGGGTGAGGTCGCCTGGTGATGGGGGTGGTTTGGAAACGGT
>CAKAOH010038049.1:67445-92368 GCA_916701665.1 Sebastiscus tertius
TGTATCACAGATGAAATTGGAGCCAACAGGCAGCTGCAGTACATCTGTCTTGTACTGACACATGTGGCATTTGACTTCCAGTGTGAAGTTCAAAAGAGTTTTGTAATGACGCAGCTGCTTAGGGATGTATGTGCATGTGTGTGTGTTTTAGAGAGCGTGTGTGTTTTCTCCTTTGTTGAAGGTGGGGTGGAGGGGAGGCGGGTTGCCAAACAAGGTTTCATAGGTGAGGACTGGAATTTGGGGTTTTGAAAGTGACGGTGTGGGCAGTACAGGTGCTGCATGATGTTGTCTCAGGACGTTTATAACTGTTTTCTAACATTTTGATCACCTACACAATATGTGAATACTTAAACGGCACTATTAACTGATCTTAAAAATGGTTTATCCCTCATAAAAATGACTAAAAATTTATTGAATTGATACAGAGGATCCAGTCTCTTTTCACTAAAAATCTTGTGGAGAAATATAGGATATCTGTCCATGTAGGAGTTTCTCTGTTACAGCCCAATACAATGACCTATTATTGTACATTTCCCACATGTTTTAGTAGTGATAAGTAGTTTTTTCTCTCTCCTTTGTGTGCATTGAAACACTTAGGAACAGATCAAACACCATTACAGGTAATTAGAGAGGGCAATTAGCCTGTGTGATAGCTAAACATTAGCGGTTGGGGGGGATGATGGTGCACACTGCTCACCATTTGTGCCTGATGCCCTCTGTTCCTGCAGCAGCACCTGCCCAGCAGCCTGCGCAGGGTCAGGGGGGGTTGCCTGCCAGGAGGCCAGGGCTCAGGGGTCAGAGGTCATGTTCCAGACAGGCGTATCCACACGCTGATTGAGAACTCAGCTGCAGGAACAGAGCTTGCAGGTGGACGATGCATTTTACCCCCTACTGCTAGTTATCCTTTCCTCTCCTTTTTTGTGCTCATACTGTTCTGCAGATTTGCATTAGATATAGTCCGGTGACATCAGGGTGGTTTTGTGGGTAGATTTCCATCACAAATACAACATGAAAGTAAGCAGGGGGCAAGTACATTCAGTACTAAACCTCAGTTTGCTTTCAGTGAATTCCAAGAATTTCAAAAGCAGGGGCTGTGTCTGAAATCATTCACTAGTTACTATAGAGGGGATTACATAGTGAGTTTGCCATTTTGTAGTGCTGTCCGAATGTATAGTGAGAATGATTATACCCTATGTAGTGGAGTCAAAGTATTCCACAAAGCATCGTGAAAAGTAGTGGACAACGATGTTCACCAACAGAGTATTATCCACCATCATGCATTGTGCTAAAGGAAAAAAGGGCAGACGGACGAGAGGAGAGAGAGAGCAGCGCAATTGAGACAAATCCATGAGTTGCGGCGCGAAAATAACGTCTTCAATATGAGCAGCGCATCACAACACAAACGGCCACAAAGTACTTTGTATTTATTAATTTGGGGAAATACTCTAATTGCCCACACATTGACAATGGCAGCGGATCACCACTTTACTCTGTTTACATCCGTTCTTACCTTTCAGAATAAAATCCCTGGATATATACACTGCATTACTGCTTACCAAAACTGCAGTCGGCTGACAAACAACAAAGCAGAACACATCGGAGGGGCCGCGTGGACACGATCTGCACCCTCACATTTTAAATCCAACGTGGTAAACACTACACATCCAGTAGTGAAACACTTTGGGTTTCACACATTGCAGGAAAAGCAGAGCTAGACATCACGGCTAAAGCTGCATGCTAATTCTGTCATGGACAGGAAACGTTATTATATTGCGGTAACGTGCGGTCAAGCCGGCCGTCACTCTCATCTCCGTGGTTAAATGGGCCGACGCTACAACTGTAGAGCACCCATATACTGACATTTATGTTAAATGCATTCAAACGGCCCCGATGGAGCGGACCATGGATGTAGAAAGAGAATGGAGCGGACGGGAGAGCTAGAGACAGACTTGGCAAAGTTAGAGGAAGTAGTGTGACTATGTCCGGTTTTCAAAATAAGGTGTTAACAAAGGGAACACATATATGGAAAAAAAGATTAATTGGATTATATTTACCAGAAGTATAAAACATTACATGTCCCTTATAAATTAAAAAAAAAAATTAACAAATAATGCCTGACAATGACTGATATATATTTGACTTCAGGACATCTCTGACTACATACATGCTGAAAATCAAACATTTTTACTGGATTAGTTTAGATATTTTCCAAATTAAAAGTCCCGAGAAGTGTATGATTCAACTTTTCCCCATGGTCTACTGTTAAAAAAGTTAACAAAAATCGCAATAAATCGTAATATCGAATCACAATACTTAAAAACAATACATATGGAATCAGCACCCAAGTGTCGTGATAGTTTCCAATCGGGAGATAGGTGCATCATCTCAGTCCTAATAGATTACATATGTAGTTATCACAAAAATAGATCAGTCAGTACACACGTCAGTATTTATTGTGGATGGTCTACCAGCCAACGTTAGTTTGGCACGTTTTAATTGTACAACAGCAATGATGAATTTAACGGAGCAGAGAGCCTGAGTAGTGTCCAAAAGTGTTGTTTCATTTTGTCGATGAGCTCACAATATAGTCCTGTACATAGAACTCACTGGATAGTGAGTAGGGAGTGAACGAGTGAATGATTTTAGACACAGCCAGGGATTCATTTTTCATTTACTTTGGACTACAGACAGATTCCATTTTCTTATTGATGATTTAAAAGCACAATATCTTGTTCTCTAAGGTCTGAAAATCACAAAAAAAAGACACAAAATACCAAACATGAGCTATCTAATATTTGAAAACGATGACATCTATCAACAGTTTGGAAAGTAGCGATCTATAATTTACAACGTTAATAAGAAACAAAGATTTGAAATATGAAACTAGCACTGTTTTATGATGCACAGTTTTATGGGAAGTCTTCTGTTTTCTGTCTTCAACACAACTCAAGTATTTCACACATGAGTCAGTGCAGCGCAGGTTTTTCTGTGGATCGGAATTATCTGTTTTTCATCACCTCCGGGCCTCCGGGGCCCACTTAATACTTATTTGTACATATTTTACTTAGGTTTTATATTAAAAGATTATTTTCATGCACAAATGATGTGGTTTGTGGCGAGGCCGGGGAATGTTTCCTCACCCAACATTATGATTAAGTTCATCTTTCTTCTACATGCTTTTTTTATTTGGCTTGTGCGACTCAGCAGCGAAAAGCAGTTACTGCCCATTTGGATTTGTTCAAGAGGCAGGTGTGTGTGAATCTAATATGATTTCATTTTGCAGAGTCACTTATAGCCTGTATTTTACTAGTGGGAATGCCTCATGGGCACATATGTAGCCCATACATAGAGGCGTGTTTGCACATACTAGCATGCAAACAAACAGTCAACAGTTCATTCGATAAGACTGGATTAGATTAAACTTCACTGATCCATGTGAGGAAATGAGCAAAGCAACACAGGACGTTCCAACAATGACGATGCAATTCTTCTGCTGAAACTAAAGTGTGAAAACCGTAAAACTGAGGTAATACAATTTTCATCCAAGGAAGTATTACTTCATCGGCGGGAAATACAGGGACGATTACACACAAACAATATATGGACACACTATTAAAATATAGCAAACACCCACAGGCACATATTGGAATGCATGCAAACACATGCAAGTACCAATCTAAGCACAGATAATCATCCTTACTATAATGAACATGAATGGTGAGATTATACAAACATTAAAAAAACATATCAGGCCAAGATGGCTTTAGCCCTTAAAGCTCCATCACTCCCCCTCATGTAACCTCTGATCAGGATCAGTCTGATTTGGGGATTACTCTGATATACGGGACAGACTGACAGATGTTGGAAACTGAGACATCCAGAGCTTCAGGGTGACGGAGAGCAGGAAGCATTTTTAGGCCAATATCAGGGCTTGTTGTCGCAGGATGTGGAGGACATATACTTGTGTTGCTGTTGTGTTGTGCTGTTAAATCCTCGAGGCTCTAAATTGTCACAGCATTGTGTGATGGGTGTTGCCTTTTAAAACTATCCTTGAAAGCACCCCACAGCCTCCGTCAGCTAATCTTGACCCACAATGTACAATTAAGTTTGCTGCTGTTGACCTTTATCTCTGTAGCTACCATTTAATTTCCCTAAAAACGAGTCATATTCATTAGATTATATAGCAAGTAGGCTCCTCCAGTAATTCAATTCAGGAGTGATGGATGACTTATCTGCCTTCATTAGACTGCAACTATTATTTATTTAATTCTCCTAAACGGGTACAAGAACACAGATGTTTGTGTTCAACAGACTCCGTCATAACAACTATGAGCATGCACAGAAACCCATTATAATTTACCCACATGTAAGCTATCAATGGGGTTTAATTACGTTTGGGAAACACTACAAAGAATAGCGGGAGAAACCTACACATTTATGCTAATATAATAACAATGTTGGTTATTTAACTGTTACGGTGTAACCCTAACCCAAGTTTACTTTTTTCATCTTCTACATTATAAACTGTGGCACGAGGTTGCAAAACACATTTCATTGTTTTCGAGTGAAAACATAACGTTTCACAGTTGTAGGGTTTCCTGCTCTTGTATGGGTTTAGAAAACCCTATAAGGCCTTATCTCAGCATTAGTTGGATAAATTAAAGGTGCTGAATTCGAAATTCAGGGCATTTCTATTGCCTCCGCACGGCTCTCAACATTTTTTCTTAATTCCTAGAAAGACATATGGAGATGCAAGGTCATTGACACTCGTGAATTTTCCATTTCAGTGAACATCGTCACAGGACAAAGTTACCCACAACTCCACACACACACACAGAGACACACACACACACACACAGCTAAAGCACGTGGCTGTGTTATTGCTAAAATGTCAACTCCAAATGGAAATGCCTTTCAGCCCTGACCCAGGAACAGTTGTGTTGTTTCCAACAAAGTTAATTAGAGATTTGGGTGCAGCAGATAAACTGATCCTCAATCAGTTAAATATCATGACGTCGATCAGCTGGTCCATGAGAACCAGAGGAGGCCCGCGGCTGCCTTTCTATCAGGCCTGCCCCAAATTCACCAGCTGGGTGCGACTTCATAACGGGACTCACTGGTCCAACATATGTGTGTGTGTCTGTGTTTGTGTGGTTTCCAGTAGTGGTGTGTTCACTTTACACAGTCATATCTGAAACTCAGGGATGAAGACGGGATCAACGTACGACACTCAGGAACAGTGGTGAGAACTTGAAGAAAAGTATATAGAGATATAGATGTTAATGTAGATATTAATATAGATGTAGATAATGGATAAAAGGTCTTTTCTGCATGCTGCATAGTCTATGATAGTAGTAGTATAGTCAACATACTATCATGATGATAGTATGATATATGAAGATGAAACTGGGTGCTTTAGGAGGAAAAAACCTCCTAACATCCAGTTTACCCACAAAGTTTAATTATATTTTTAATTTATGTACATATTTAATATATGAATCAACTGTATACACTATACAGTTGTTAATGTCTGCAAGTTACATGAACATTTTTATGAGCAGTTATTCACCTCACAGCGACTACAAGCTGGATAGCTTTTTGTTCTCTCTTTTCTGATTTATATTTTGGACCAGACGGGCGGTCTGCTTTACTCCACAGCACAGGTAAGTTGACAAAAAAGGAAAGAAAAAGACTATATGTTGCAAGTATATCATTTTACTGACTGATTCAATTGCTCAGCATTTGTTGACATCCTTTCTCATAAAAATATATTCTGTGTCTTGAAGCATGCATGACATCTCTCTGCCTGGATTTTAAGAGTTTTGATTTAATGCTGCTGGGAGACTATCATCAAATTGTATTTTTAAGAACCATAACTGAAAATGAACACCACAGAGAAAAAAAACATTCATCTACAATAAAAAGTCTATAAATATTTAATATAATGTGAAATTAGTCTCCTTGCTACATTACCACATGTACAATGTCATCATATGTAAATGGCAAAAAGAGTTTCTAATTCTGGCATAATTTGGGTTTTTCCCAGCAGAGGAAGTCAGAAGAAGATAAATGTACCAACATCTTGAGGGAGTGACACCCCGTCTCACCCAAACAAATGGCGGCGCAGGAGGTTTGTTTGTTTTCGCCCTTTTTATTCTTTCACCCTTCTAAATTAACAGACAGAAGGAGCGTCGAAGCCCCTTTTCCACCGCAGGAACTTTCCCCCCAGAACTAGGAACTTGTTGCATTTTGACCGCAGAGACCAGGGTCTAAATTAAGTTGGTCAGGGGAAAGTACTTTCTGAAAGTGCAGGAGCTATCAGGGTGGGGTTTGCAAGGATGACCATCGCTGATTGGTCAAACACACAGCGCCGCTGCTTCAACTCGCGTACCGCTTCATTCATAAAACAAGGAAGTACTCTAGTATCGATTTATGACCATTTTAGGACGAGGGGAAAGCATTTCTCTTCGTTTGATAACATTAAAAATAAAGTTGGGCTTTGCTACCCGACTGATTTTAAAAAAGACAGAAATAAAAAGAGATTGTGCGAGCGAGCTGAGAGGGCGAACGGTAGAAGAGACAGACGACAGTGCGATGGTGCTGTGAATGAGAGGAAAAGAAAGTTGTTTCATGGTGGTTACATTCTAAAGCACAAATAATTAACCATCAAACACTCAACAGATGATTTACTGTGGAAACTGCCTTTGAAATGCAGACAACAGTGGGCTGAAAGGAACCTTTTTAGTTCCTTGAGAAGTAGTCCTGGGACTAAGATTACCAGGAACTTCTTTGTGGAAACCTGTCTTAACACTCACTTGTGGTAATTAAATTTCTGCACATCTTGCAAGTGTGTGAAAATACTGTGGTTCCTGCCATCCTTGACCTTTACAAATAGTTAGAGGGTTGCTTATGTTTGGAGAACCATGTGGGGTCACTGAGCTCAGATCACACTTGCTTAAATCTACTGCTAATTAAAATAAATATACAAATATTGAATATGTTGTTCAAGATTCATGTCAAAAATAAAGATGCCATGTCACATGAAAAAGGTTAACCAGTTACTATTTAAGATACGAATAAATAAATCACTAACCTGAACCCTGTTGCAGAGCCATCTAACGGCCACACTCCTGACCTCCATCCTGGCAGCGGTGCTCGGCTCCCTGCAGATTGGCTACCACACGGGCAACGTCAACGCTCCGGCCAAGGTGAGCAGGACAAACGGGAGCTGAGGGGGAAGACATGATGACATTACGTTGGTTGATGCTGATTTAACAATGGATTAGCTTCACAGTTCCTGATAACAAAAATGTTCTCAAATTCCATTATTTTCATGGTACTTTAGCTTTGGAATTTGTTTTGCAAATATATTGTTATTCAACATAAAAAAAAAATTAGGGCTGTCCTCAACCAAAGAAATTCTTAGTCGACTAACATTCATATGATTTTGTCGACTAATCGATGAGTTGATCAAATCAACAGGTCTGTGAAACTGACCTCCACAAAGAATCACACAAAAGCACCACTTTCAACGCTTCATGCTTCGTTTTGAATAATACGTTAAAAAATGCATCCTACAAGGATTTGCAGAAAGGCCACAAAGTGTCCAAGCAGAGAAATAGTCTTTCAACAAAAAATAAGTTTAGAACTGCAACAAAAAGCATTATCATATAGACAGTGTGGACAACCAAGACCTGTCTGAAACTCAGTGTAAGAACCCAATATATCATGCAGAGGGGGATGCTGGAAAACGGCCTGACCGTCAAACAAATATCTCACAACCTCAATAAAACACTAAATAAACTTAACAAGCCCTGAAACTCTGGCTCAGCTCCAGGTCTAGCAGGGTTTTGCTATTTCACAGGTAGACTCACTACAGGTTTGCAAGTGAGGCAGATCTACTGTACATTTGAATTCTTCACAATACCTAGCTCACTAAATATTTTGTCTGGATTACTTAGTGCAATACTGACGGTAAAAATGTTGTTGCTTGATTGGTCCAGTAGATCACAAGAAACGAGGCTTTAAATAAGTTGTACCAAACTTTTATGTTAAGTCATTTATTTTGAAATGTCAGTGATTAGGTCACAACCCCTGAATTTCTACAGTGTTTCCTGATGTTGTTCATCTTTTTCTTTTATAACTGTTTAGATCATTGAAGAGTTTTTCAACCACACCTGGAGAGCCAGGCACAACCAGTCGATGCCAGATCACAGCCTGACTCTCCTGTGGTCGCTCTCTGTCAGCATTAAAGACTTCGGAGCCTTGCTGGGCTCGCTGGGAGTCAAATACCTGGCAGACTCTTACGGAAGGTAAAAACAGGGCTGGGAAAATATTGTTCCTTTAATTCCCATTACGTTGTTGTCTTTTAATTTTTTCTCATCTTCCCCTCCAGACGTAACTCCATCCTAATAGTGAACTGTCTCTCCGTGGTGGGAGCGTGCCTGATGTCCGCCTCTAAAACCAGCGAGTCATTTGAGGTCCTCATCCTGGGACGGTTGGTGTTCGGTCTCTTCTGCGGCCTGGTGATGAGTCTTAATCCGCTCTACATCCAGGAAGTGTCCCCCACAAACCTGAGAGGGGCCTTCGCCACACTCAACCAGGTGTCCTTCGCCTCAGGCATCCTGGTGGGAATGGTGAGGACAGGGCTGGAAATCTTCAGTTTTGACTGAAAAAGTTTTTTGAGATTGATCTTTACTCTCTTTATGCTCGTCGTCTACAAATATAGGGTAGATAAAGTGAAAGGTTGAATACAGAACAGCTGTTTGTAGGAATTCTGTAACTTCTTATGTCTTAAATCTCAAGTTTCCTCCCATTTTCTTTACCTGTTGAAGATTTTTTGGGAGTTTAGTCTTGCATACTTGAGGATCTGTAGTTAATGGTGCTGGCAAGGCTAGATTAGCTACATGTACATTGTTAAGACTGTTGTTAATCTCAAAATTTGTTTGGTTTTTATGTCTCCGATCACGGCTATCGCCGGCGCGGAGGCATAGAAAATATATTCTCAGGTTGTCCGTCTGTCCGACCCATTCTCGTGAACGCAATATCTCAGTAACACCAGGAGGGAATTTCTTCACATTTGGCACAAATGACCACTTGGACTCAAGGATGAACTGATTTGATTTTCAATCATATATTATAAACCACATGACAGACGTCGGGGGAATTTGCTTGGTGGTCAAAGGTCAAGGTCACTGTGACCTCACAAAACACATTTTTGGCCGTAACGCAAAAATGAATATGCTAATTATGACAATTTCACACACGTCTAACAGGATAAAGCAATGTAGTAATGACATTCTGGAGAGACGTGGATGTAAACTGCAACTTGACTAGTTGGCGGTGGTATCCCTCCGCAAGGTAATAATTCTAGTTTTATGAATGCTTCTGATCTAGTTATTGTTATTCTTCTTGTTTCTGTAAGGTCATTTGCGATAAGAATGACACATCATATTTTGGTGTTAAGATGTGATTAATAACCTTCAGTATACTGTAGTGAAGTGTCCATGTACACAACACCAGAAATTTAGGACACATTTGTGTTGATGCTGTTTTGAGTTGCAGCTTTATTGTGAGAATTTATACAAAAATGATACACATTTGCTGCAAAAATATATGTAATCTGGCTTTGATTTACAAATCAGCTTCACTCAAAGTAAAAAATACAACTGTCACACAAGGTTCCTGTTTGTGTTTGCTGCAGGTGGCTGGTCTGGAGACAGTGTTGGGTACGGAGCACTACTGGGCCTTGATGCTGTCGCTGTCGGTTATCCCGGCCCTGACGCAGTATCTGGTCCTGCCTTTCTGTCCTGAGAGCCCTCGCTACCTGCTCATCAACCGCGGAGAGGAGAGCAAAGCAGAGGCTGGTGAGTCCAATGTTTTACTTCTTCATTTTAGTCTTCAAACTGGAGTTATATCATAGAGATGACCAACAGGGTAACAGTCCTGTAGTCACCGATTACAGAGAAAGATGAGCTGAAGAACTTCAGCTTTTAGATTCATGGCTGACTTCTGGGAATCAAAACGTGGAAATGCTTTTAATGCACTCTAGTCTCTCGTCTCTGTGGACATACCACTTAAAAAGAAGATGCGGTTTTAACCCTGCAGCCCTGCTGAGGCTGAGAGGAAGCTCAGACAGGGTGTTCGCTGAGCTGGAAGAGATGAAGGAAGAGGCCGCCCACACTCAGACCGGCGTCACCATCCAAGAGTTCTTCAAGAAGCGCAGATACAAGCAGCCAATCATTATCGTCCTCATCATCAACTTGGGCAGCCAGCTGTCCGGATTCAATGCGGTCAGTCTTATGAAATGTAATTCATCTGTGAAGAGGTTTCTGGCAAAACTCATAAGGCAAAGAGCCTACTGGTGAAACAATTGACATGAATTTGAAGGAACTAATGACACTTCCTTTTAGTGACAAAAACTGTGGTTAATTTGTTTGCATGGCTTGCTAACAGTCTGATGAATATTTCACTCTCAGCTTTGCTTTGTGGTACTTATTCAATACATTATTCAGGCTCCGACTCAGATTCTGGGCCAGTGTGTCAGGACAATACCCCTGTCCCTAAAAACACACAAAGATGGCCCAGTAACCCACTAAGCTAAAAGAAATGTCTGCTCTTTTCTTCCAGATCATCAATTATTCCACCAGAATGTTCCAGGCCAAGTTTGATCAGGCCAAATACCTGACTTTGGGCGTGGGGGTCGTCAATGTGACCTTCACTTTGGTGGCAGTGAGTACTAAATCTAGTGGTAACCTTCACATTTCAACCCCCTATTTGAGTAACTGTATTATCATATCAGCTGCTCATATATACCAACAGTCTTAAATCTACTTAATATACAAATTTTGCCATACATTGCATCAACATCTTGGATTAAAGATAAAACTGCTGTCACCATTTCCTCATGAATGCTTTAACAGCTTGAGCCACAAAAGGATAATCTTTTTTAGCGTTATAGTTTCACCACTGTGTTGTTTCTTTCCCTTCAAGTTCTTCCTGATGGAAAGGGCAGGAAGGAGGAGATTGCTCCTGACTGGTTTCATCTCCTTAGCTGTGTGCAACTTACTCATGACCATAGTGGATTCTGTGCTGGTAAGATCATCTTAGGGGAATCTGATAGAATTTCTTCAAATTTGGCACAAACGTCCACTTGGATTCAAGGATGAACTGATTCGATTTCACAAAGCACGTTTTTGGCCATAACTGAAGAATTCCAATGCTAATTATGACAATTTTACACACGTATAACAGGATAAAATTATGTAAATTGCAACTTGACTTGTTGGCGGAGGCATACAACCATGTGAGGGTAATTCTATTTGTACAAAAACGTTCTATCCCAATATTGGATATGCACAAGATATCCAATATTTGACAATGCTGGCATCCACTCCAAAAAAATAACATTAAGGAGTATAGAGCCACTATCATGCCATCAAATATTAAATTAATCACCAACTGTTTTGATAATCGATTAATCGGTTTTTTTAAATTTTTAAAGAAAAAAAGAGTCAAAATTCTGTGATTCCAGCTTCTTAAATGTGAATATTTTCTGGTTTCTTTACTCCTCTATGACAGTAAACTGAATATCTTTGAGCTGTGGACAAAACAAGACATTTGAGGACATCATCTTGGGCTTTGGGAAACACTGATCGACATCTTTCACCATTTTATAGACCAAACAACCAATCGATTAATCAAGAAAATAATAAACAGATTAATCAAAAATGAAAATAGTCATTAGTTGCAGCACTAAAGGAGAATGATTTTTAACTTAAGTCTCCAGTTCTTTGAACAAAACACAATCCCAACTTTTCAAATGTATTACGTTTTTTGAAAACAGGAGATGTGAGATTTGAGTTAAATGAAAGACAACGCTAATACCATCCCCATTTTCGTTGACACATTTCAACATAAATTACTACTGTACATCCCTTCAACGAGAAACTTGTCTATCCACCGTGCAGCACCTGGTCCCGGAGCTGCGGAGCCTGCAGGTCCTGCTGGTTTTCTGCCTGATCTCAGCCTACGAGCTGGGCCCCGGCCCCATCTCATGGTTCATCGCTGCTGAGCTGTTCGACCAGCCTGGCAGACCCATCGCTATGGCCTTCACCAGCATGCTCAACTGGGGAGGGAAGTTTGTTCTGGCACTCCTCTTTCCTCCATTACTGGTGGGTTTATACTGTTGGCCTGCATGCTGTATGACGGAGTTAAACTTCAGGGGAAACTTTAGAGGTGGATTTCATGCTTTCTTTTGCGAGTTCCCTTACACCTTAGAGACATGACTGTTAAATACCGGCTATAAATCTGTTCAATCTGTTATATACAACCGTATACCTTAAAACAGACATAAAGCTGATCTGATCTGTTAAATATGTATAAATCTATTGCTAACTCCTAACATCAGGTTGAAATAATAGTAATTAAATTAACAGTTAACCAGGGAAACATCTGTTCGTTATAGTGCTGCAGAGATGGCAGCCGACCTGAAACTAAGACCAAGGAACCAAATCTAACAACGTTTTTTGTTTTTCTACTTTCTTGTGTAAATCTGTTTTAATGCCTTTTGTGTTTTTGAACATTACTCTTCTTTATGTAAGTGTGCTGTTCACATGGTGTAATTATGTTGCTCGAAAAAGGTTTTGATCTTAAGAAACCATTCTTGGTTAACTACAGATCAAGCACCCTGATGAAAATAACACCCGTCTGTCTCTCTCACATACAGAAAATCTGCGGTACGTACGTCTACCTCCTCTTCATGACCGTTGCTCTGGTCGCTTTCACCTTCACCTGGATTCGCCTCCCAGAGACAAAAGGACGCACATTCGACGACATTGCAGAGGAGTTCAGAGGAGCGGAAGGCATCCCTTTGCACAATAAGACTGGATTCAACACTTTCCCCTGACCGACAATTCAACCCTTACTGACGCTGCTCATGGTCATACTGTTAAAGAGTCAGTTCACCCAACTTACCAACATGTATTTACCAAATATTAGTGTTACATAACCAAATAGTTTTGGTTTTAAACAGAAAAACCAGCAATGGTTCTTTTAATAAATAATCAAATCAGTTTCCGTTCAGATGAAGCTACCAAAAGCTGGGCATACACTATACGAGTTTAGCCCGTTTCTGGCCCAAATTTTGAGCCGCACAACTCATTTTAGAGTCGGACCAAGTTTCAGCTTCGTTGGGCATCGTTTGCCGAGCAGTATACAGGGAGGACAGAGGATTGTTTAACTTCTCCTGACTGGTCTTTGGACAGTCGGATGACTTTCAGGCTCTCGCACAGTTGAAGCAGAGCCACGAGACGATTCACAAACATAAGTGCCCTTTTTCTAGTTTTTCTAACAGTAATCAGAGCGTAGCTATCAAGATAATGTACAATAGATATAGTAAAATGTAGCTAGCTTACCTCCAATTCTCTCTGCAAAATGGACAAGCCACACTGTCCACATCTTCCTAGCCACCTGCGAGTCCATATAAGCCAGCAGACAGGATGGCACAGATGATCAAGGCAGCACATTTCTGCATGTTAGCATTGTGACCTGTAGAGACCTCTGTTAGAAAACTAACTTTACCTGCCTTTAAGCTTTCAAACAAATCTTTATTGACAACTGTCGAAAGCCAGAACGGCCCACAGGAGCCGACGAGCCGCGTTTTTTTCTTTTCTATTTTACAGGTATAGCGTGAGCACTCAGGTCGTGGCTGACGAAAGCTTTGGCTTTACATCGCAAACGATCTACTCGTACAGTAGGAATAGGAATTACATAAAATCGTACAGTGTATGCAACAACAATATTATCTTTGGAAAGACCTCTTCAAAACTCAAGAGCACCAAAATAAAATCCCATTCAATAATTTAGGTGAGCTGACGCTTTAACCCTACAAATGCTCATGCCAAAAGACAAACTGATGTTTCACCTCGAGCGCACCACTGGCTCAAAGTGCAGGGGGTATGTCTTGGAGAAGCTGGAATGGCCTCAGTAATTTGGTTTTCCAACAAACATTGTTCAGATTATGATCATTTAAAGTATAAACTGATTGATATTTATACCGTATGTTTTGAGGCATTTTGTAACCTATGTATTGCTATTTTGTAAAGAGATGGAGCCTTTAGAGGGACAGACGGAGGATGTTTACAAAAAATTAAAAAGTGAAGAAAGTCTGCAACATCGAGGTTTGTTTTCAGAGGTTTATTGGACAGCTGAACTATTTTTTGACACAAAGAGCAATATGACGCACGGCGCTGCAGACCACAAAGTCATTGAAAACTTCACAATGCTCATTTGTTTCATTGGGTTCAGCTGAAAAAGGGATTTGGAGATCCAGAAATGCAGTTTGTGTCGCCACCACTTGATGCCATTGTCATTTGTGTAAACAAACATACTGTTAGGTCATGTGGGTCAAGATCTTCAGTGACTTTTCATAAAAATGAATTCTCTTAGATTACATGGACTGTAGTTAAGCTTATCAGATTTCTTTTAAAGATAATAGTTGTTGTCGTTGCTCTTTTGGGTGATCTTATCAGATTTAATAAGTTAAATGCCAAGGTGTGTTTAAGATTACATTAAACTGAATTATACAGTTGGAGAACAGTCCAACATCTTTCCTTGAATTTGGGTTTCCAGCAGCCTTCCAGCTCATTATTGGTCTGTGAAATCTCACATATCTCTGAACTGTGTACACTTGTAAGATGTCTGTGAAAACCGACCACAGCTGTGTGAATAAATATTTCATCAAATATGATCTACTGCGGCTTGCAGGAACCGCAGAGGAAGACGAGCCAGGAGATCAGAGATCACAGGAGAAGATTGGGTTTTAAAACACCAGGGGGCAAACTGAAATTTACATGTAAATTACTGTACTGGTTCATTCAACGTCAGCATCTAAAATAACTCCCAAGTCTGGGTCTCAGTTTTGTCATGTGTTAAGATTTAAGTCGGTCTCAGATTTCTCTGTCTCTCTGTATGAAAACAGTGCCATCTACTGGACCAAACTTTATAGGAGCTGTTGTTAATTAAACTACAATACAATTCTTTATTACAGCTACAGAGTCTAGTAACAAATATAGCAACCTTTTGTGCTGCAATACTTTCACTTGAGTCACCAAAACAACTGAATTTCAGTTTTGAATAGCTCAGTGTGTTAACACTAGCAGCTGTTCAGCTTCATATATATATATATATATGATGTTAAAATGAGGGTGATACTAGCAGAACTACTACAATGAAATTATGTTGCAAAAAATATTTTTTTTCTTAATCTACAGTATACTGGTACACCAAGACAGTCAACAAATATGTAACTGAACTGCAGCATTCAATTAATTTGCTCTGGAAACAGGATTGTAATCAAATGAGGGATTTGGAGAAAATTATCACACTAAGTTTTTTATCTTTATGAGAACAATTTTATGTCGACATGCTGTAACCATAGAAATAAAAGTGAACTGTTGGCCATGGTAATTTAGTTAGTCATTTTCACTCCAAAATGGCAGAAGCGTAGCTCTGCTGCTGGGGGCTGACTTTGCAATTACAGCCAATATATCCATTATTACAGCCGCACACAGCTAACAGAAAGCTGGCAGAACCGGATGTAATATAAGCCTGCAGGGCGGTGCCGAGGAAAATAACTCCGGATTCAGCTATTAGTTAATTTAATAACTTTTAGGACATAATGATTTAAATGAGGGCTATTTAAGTATTCGTACTGGGAAGTTGATTTACCTAAAAAAAAAAGGTATCCTCTGATTTATAGACATCTCTTTATACGTCCATGGCAATGGAACCAGTGGCTTTTTCAGTCCAAAATGACAAAAGCGCTACCGCAGCGCCATCTAGTGACTATTATCAAAAAAGCACTGGAATTTCGCCTCTTTGCTTCCATACTCTTTGCTGCAGCTCTCCAACACTGGTTGCAATCTCCTCACCTCACCGCTAGATACCACCAGATCCTACACACTGAACCTTTAACCAGGCAAGTCATTAAAAAGAAATTCTTATTTACAACGGCAGCCTGGTTGATAAACAATCTGGTCAAAGATTTCACAATCAAACCTCAGATCAGATGTTAGAATTTATGTTTTGTATACGTCATTGACAAACAGCTTGTCTTACAATGAATGCAGATGGCTGTGATGGACTGTAGGTGGACCCACAGCACCACAGTTATTCCCATTTACTGACAGTGTAGACTTGCATACAGAAGCTCAGAGGATCACATCATACTCCCTCCCTCCTGCAGCTCTTTATCTCTGTGTCTCTATACGAGACTGGCAGTTTGTGTACAACAGAACATCATGGATATTATCACATTATCAGTCTTTGTGCTGTGGACTGCAGGTAATTCACAATAAAATTCACTCTGATTCATTAATACAACTTTTAAATAAAGTTATTTTTTCATATTTTTACTTGCTGTTGTTTTTGTATCTCTTACTATTACACACACAGGTCTAACTGATGGAAGCGATGTCACCCAGACTGACATACTGTGGAAAGACGAGGGTGATAATGCAACAATACACTGCAGCCAGACCAAGGGTGTTCAGTACAACCAGATGTACTGGTTCAGACAGCTGCCAGGAGAAACAATAAAACTAATAGTGCGCACAAGTTTCAGCACCAAAGATTCCGACAAAGAGAGATTTTCAGCCACCAAGCCTGACTTTGAGAGTGGGACATTCACAGTGAAGACTCTGCAGCCAGAAGATAAAGGCTTGTATTTCTGTGCTGTGAGTGAACACAATGATACAGACTCATTCAATAGCTGAACAAAAACCTCAGTGCTCTGTTGGCACACCTCTATCCCTCCATCTCATGTGCTGTAGGGGGACCTCAAGGACCACAAACACTCCCAGTTACACAATGTGGAGCCAGTAGAACTGAACATATGACACTCCCACCTACAACTTTATAGATCTCCAACTACACTGACAGTTACATTACACCTGCTGCAATCTCTGAATGACATGGACATCATCAAACATGGTCTCCTGAGCTTTTTAATACTTCTGCTCTGGATAAAAGGTGAGATCTACTGACTACATTACAGCCTTTAACATTTGTTAGGGTCACAAGCAAAAGTTGAAAATCATTTACACAGAATGAGAGTTCAAATGTTCACTAACTTAAAGTGTTTTATACACAGGTCTAACTGCTGGTGATGATGTCACCCAGACTGACATACTGTGGAAAGACCAGGGTGATAATGCAACAATGAGCTGCAGCCACACCAAGGATGCTGGCCACAACCAGATGTACTGGTACAGACAGCTGCCAGGAGAAACAATGAAACTAATTGTGTTCACAACAACGATCAACAAAAATCACGATTTTGGAAATTTCACAAAAGATAAATTTTCAGCCACCAAGCCTGGGATTGAGAGTGGGACATTCACAGTGAAGAATCTGCAGCCAGAAGATAAAGGCTTGTATTTCTGTGCTGTGAGTAAACACAGTGATACAGACTCATTCAATAGCTGTACAAAAACCCCAGTGCTCTGTTGGCACTACTGTTTCCAAAACTAATTATCTCATGTACTGTAGGGGGACCTCGAGGACCACAAAATCTCCCAGTTACACTTTGATCACACGTCACACAACACATGACACTCCCACCTGCTACTCTTTATCTCTGTAACTACACAGACAGTTGTGTTTTTCTGACTTTCTGAACATGGACATCATCAAACATGGTCTCGTCAGCTTGTTACTATTTCTGCTCTGGATAAAAGGTGAAATACAAAAAGATCAGAAAACTGCATTACTGACTTAAAATTCTATTAGAGGGATAACAAGCAAAAGTTCACTGTAATATGTTCTTGCTGTTTGCAAGTAAACATGTTCAATTCTGGTAACGTTTATTGTTTTTCACTCAGGTCTAATTGATGGAAGTGGTGTCACCCAGACTGACATACTGTGGAAAGACGAGGGTGACGATGCAACGATACACTGCAGCCAGACCAAAGGTTTGCAGTACAGCCAGATGTACTGGTACAGACAGCGGCAAAGAGAAACAATGAAACTGATCGTGTACACAATATATGGAAATGAAAATCACGACTTTGGAGATTTCGACAAAGGGAAATTTTCAGCCACCAAGCCTAACGCTGAGAGTGGGACATTCACAGTGAAGAAACTGCAGCCAGAAGACAAAGGCTTGTATTTCTGTGCTGTCAGTCAGCCCCACAGTGGCACAGTTAACTTGCAAGGCTGAACAAAAACCCCAGTACTGGGCTTTCTCTAAATGTTGTGTAATTACCCAACCACATAGTTATCACTGAAACTGCATTACAAAACAAACAAGTTAAGATTGTTTCACACTGTAAAAATTCAGTTTTTGAGATCTTTTGTTTTTAATGAGTTTCTGTTCTACCAAATTTGACTGTTTTGCTAATAAACTAGCATATGGATATACCATTGTTATTTAGATTTTTTAACACACAGGCATTTATGGACCCTTATGAGCTGATAAGGGAATAATGAACATATTAATCAAAATTACTTGAAAGTAGGGCTGTCCCGAATGCCATTTTTTGGGCTTCGAAGATTCGTTGAGAAATATTTGAAGTAGGGCTGTCAATCGATTAAAATATTTAATCGCGATTATTCGCATGATTGTCCATATTTAATTGCGATAATCACAAATGAATCCAATTTTGTATCTGTTCAAAATGTACCTTAAAAGGGAGATTTGTCAAGTATTTAATACTCTTATCAACATGGTAGTGGACAAATATCTTTGCTTTATGCAAATGTCTGTATATATTTATTGGTGGAAATCCATTAACAACACAAAGCAATGACAAATATTGATCATGCAGTACCTGTGGGGGTTACAAGCACATAAGCATAAAAAATATGCTCAAATCGTAACATGGTAAACTGCAGCCCAACAGGCAACAACAGCTGTCAAATGTGTCAGTGTGCTGACTTGACTATGACTTGCCCCAAACTGCAACTGCATGTGATTATCATAAAGTGGGCATGTCTGTAAAGGGGAGACTCGTGGGTACCCATACAACCCATTTTCATTCACATATCTTGAGGTCAGAGGTCAAGGGACCCCTTTGAAAACACTGCAAAGCCTTTACTGAGGCAATTTACAGTATTTTTTTACACCAGCAGGGGGTAACAAACCTCAACAAATGAAAGGAAGATATCAAACCACACTTCCATTGACTCCAAGAAGCAAGATAACGCTATTCCCTCCCTGCTGATAAAGTTAAAGCTGTGATGTAGACACCGCTCTGACACCTCCCCTCTTCATTAAACTGTAACAGACTCTCGTCCACAGGTGCTGAGCTGAAACGACTGGATAGAAAAGCTGATAGAGTGTCAAATCTTAACTTCTTCAACATGATATTTATGGTCTTTATATTTTGTTTTCTTCATCTGCTGAGAAATACTGGTGAGAAACAAGAATATTCCAAAAACACTAAGAAACTGACAGCTGATGATTTCAGTATTTAAAATCTTGTCTGCTTTTTCCACAGGTGCCTCTCTCAGTGGAAGTGTTCTCCAAACACCTCCTTTCATCATTAAGAGAACTAATCAATCTGTTGCCAGTGAGATCAACTGTTCACACAACATAACAAATTATGATCTTATTCTGTGGTACAAACAAGATGAACACAAAGCTCTGAAGCTTCTGGGATATCTGAATGTGAACTACCCGTACCCCGAGGACGACGTGAAAGGAAAAATCAGCTTCGACGGAAATGGCCGTAAACATTCAAGCCTCAATATTTCTGATCTTTCATTAAGTGACAGCGCTGTGTATTTCTGTGCTGCCAGTGAGCACAGTGCTGCAGATTCCCCTCACGTCAATACAAAAACTCTCCTTTATCTGTCTGCAGAGAGACGTGTTGAGGCTCCTGAACACCTGCAGACAGCCTCCATCTACACTAAGCCTTTCAAGATTTTATCAACTGTTTTGACACAATGTTGACCTCATCTGACACTACAGTCTTTGTGACTTTGTATGAAAATAAATGAAATAAAGATTGTTTTAGCAATTACTCTAATATGGTTGTGAACTTTTCTCATTAGCTACAGGAAATGAATTTGAAGGAATAGTTCTGGTGTTTTGAAGTGGGGTTGTATGAGGTACTACCATAGTCAGATACAGTAGATGACGGTCGGCACATCCCCAGTTTGAAGAAGCAGACACGGGTTACCGCACGAGAGCAAAGCAATGTATTGCTGTGGACGAAGCTGGCATCAAAACGTTTCAGCCACCTAAAAGAAAGGCCCACCTATAAAAATCAATACCAGTTTAAGTGTACGCTATATTTAGAACATTTTTGCCGGTTCGCCTTGCCATGAGACAGCTATACAGTCGATCTTTCCGATGGGGAACTGAAGCCGTTATCTATGCTCTCGCCAAAGCAACCAGACTAGTTGTTAGCTTAGCATTAACTAGCTTGTTTGTGTTATTGTGTGACTTAGGGCTGCACAATTATAGCCAAAATGATGATCACGATTATTTTGATCAATATTGAGATCACCACATTTTTATTGCAATTTGACATTAAAGTAAAATGAGCGCTGCTTTCACTTCCATGTTGTGCTTCCTTTTGAACTGTCAAAAATTCAGCTGAAAAACTTCCACATAGACAACGTGTGTGTGTGTGAGACGTTATTGACTGTGCCGCTGTGTACCGACATAAAACCATCATGTGGCGGTTCCACACATATGTATGACCGGCAAAAACGTGGATATACGAGACTGCTGAAACCAGCTTCTAACTGACGTTGCATCTCTAGTTAGTTTAGGAAGTGCTTGATTTATGCAGCAGAGGTTTCTATGAGCGGAGCATTTTAAATGTCAATATCACAGTTCATGTTAATTTAATTGTGTGAAGCAAAAATCATGATCACGATTGATGTTCGATTAATTGTGCATCCCTGGTGATATGAGACTCGATATCGTCATATATATATATACCTATCCCTTTAAACAATGAGTGAACTGTTTTAGGTTTACATAAATAATAACGAAACATTCCTGTTGAGAATTTCAAAATCTGACTTAATCATCCATCTTCTATCTTAAAAATATCTTTAGTATATCACAAAATAGATCACATCATCAAATCTGGCGTCTTCAGCTTGTCAGTGTTACTGATCTAAAGTACAGATAATCTACAGGGGATCATGTACTGTAGGGGGACCTCCAGTACCACTTATACTACATCTTTAATAACACTTGAGTTGTACAGAGCAGCTCATATGATCACGTCACGCAACGCAGTCAGTGACACTCCCTCCTGCAGCTCTTCATGACTCTGTAACTATATGAGACTCTGGTAGGTTGTGTTCAACAACATGGAGCTTATCATCATCACACAAGACCTCCTCAGATTGTCCATCTTTCTGCTGTGGACTACAGGTAAGTTACAAAACTGTAGATCCTGATTTAAAAAAAAAAAAAAAAAAAAAAAATGTACAAAGTTTTGCTCTCATTGGAATAGTTTATCATTTTGGAAGTGATTTCAAAGAATATCACTGTTGTAACCTTTACTGCTTCACACTCAGGTCTTATTGATGGGAGTGATGTCACCCAGACTGACATACTGTGGGAAAAACAGGATGACGATGCAACAATGAGCTGCAACCAGACCAAGGGTGCTGACTACTACCAGATGTACTGGTACAGACAGCTGCCAGGAGAAACAATTAAACTAATCGTGTTCACAACAACGAGCAACACAAATCACGATTTTGGAAATTTCACAAAAGATAAATTTTCAGCCACCAGGACTAAGGTTGAGAGTGGGACATTCACAGTGAAGGATCTGAAGCCAGAAGATAAAGGCTTGTATTTCTGTGCTGTGAGTAAACACAGTGATACAGACTCATTCAATAGCTGTACAAAAACCCCAGTGCTCTGTTGGCACTACTATTTCCAAAACTAATTATCTCATGTACTGTAGGGGGACCTCGAGGACCACAAATTCTCCCAGTTACATCCTGATCACACACACCACACAATACACAACACTCCCACCTGCTACTATTTATCTCTGTAACTACACTGACAGCTGTGTTTTCTGACTTTCTGAACATGGACATCATCAAACATGGTCTCGTCAGCTTGTTACTATTTCTGCTCTGGATAAAAGGTGAAATACAAAAAGATCAGAAAACTGAATTTCTGACTTAAATGTCTATTAGAGGAATAACAAGCAAAAGTTCCTTCTGCAACACTTCATTTTACAGGTCCGCGCATTTCATGGTAATTAGGTGATAATTATCAAGTAACCTATTTGAAATTTCTTTGGAATTACCCCAATATTTACCTCAATTTATCAGAAATTACTTTGTTTGGCTGTCTTGACTTAGGACTTGACTCTGGACTTGTATTATTATTATTATTTTATATCTATTATAAACATTATTTAATAATTCTGCTATTTCCTAATAAGCGGTAATAAATAGCTGGTCATTTATTTAATACATTTCCAGGAAAAGAATACAAGTTAATTGATATGCTTTATTTCCATGTGTGCTGGTAAATAGAGCATAATAATGAAATGACTTCTTTGAAATTTCTTTAAAAAAACTCCCTGAATCATGACATTAGCTACCAGGTTACATTTGTGCAGACAATAAGTCACACAATGGTGAGATTTGTGCCTGATCATAAGTGTCTTCTATTAGTTTTCCACCTCCGATGAAGAGCAGCGTAGAGCCGCTTCTCAAGCCTTAGGGCCCTATTTTAACAATTATATGCTTTTTTAGCATCTAATTATTAAATCATGTTTATAATAAAGTCATTTTTGATACATTTTGAGGTAAATATTGGGGTAATTTGGCAGTAATTCCGAAGAAATTTCAAATAGGTCACTTGCTAATTATCACCTAATTACCATGAAATTTGTGTTACCAGTTCACTGTAATATGTTCTGCTGTATGCAAGTTAACATGTTCATTTCTGGTAACGTTTACTGTTTTTCAACCTACTTGTTATACACACACAGGTCTTATTGATGGGAGTGATGTCACCCAGACTGACATACTGTGGGAAAAACAGGGTGACGATGCAACAATGAGCTGCAACCATACCAAGGGTGCTGACTACTACCAGATGTACTGGTTCAGACAGCTGCCAGAAGAAACAATTAAACTAATCGTGTTCACAACAACCCTCAGCGAAGATCCCGACTTTGGAAATTTCACAAAAGATAAATTTGCAGCCACCAAGACTAAGACTGAGAGTGGGACATTCACAGTGAAAAATCTGAAGCCAGAAGATAAAGGCTTGTATTTCTGTGCTGTGAGTAAACACAGTGATACAGACTCATTCAATAGCTGTACAAAAACCTCAGTGCTCTGTTGGCACACCTCTATCCCTCCATCTCATGTACTGTAGGGGGACCTCAAGGACCACAAACACTCCCAGTCTGATTCACCGTGCATGTTTTTATACAGCAGCTAACAGGATCAGAGACCGTCACACACTGCAGAGACACTCCCACCTGCAACTCTTCATATCTCTGTTACTACACTGACAGACATATATGAGACTCTGACTTCCAGAACATGGACATTATCAAACATGGACACCTCAGCTTTTTAATCTCTCTGCTGTGGATGAAAGGTGAATTAAGAACTCATTGCTTTACAGTGTATTTTCTATTATTTTAGGGATGTAAGCAGATGATGACAATGATTTTATACTTTATAAGGTTTACAATTAACCTACTTGTTATACACACACAGGTCTTATTGATGGGAGTGATGTCACCCAGACTGACATACTGTGGGAAAAACAGGATGAAGATGCAACAATGAGCTGCAACCATACCAAGGGTGTTCAGTATTACCAGATGTACTGGTACAGACAGCTGCCAGGAGAAACAATGAGACTAATACTGTTCACTACTATAAACGCTAAACCTGACATTGAACCAGACTTCACAGATGAGAAATTTTCAGCCACCAAGCCTGACGTTAAGAGTGGGACATTCACAGTGAAGACTCTGCAGCCAGAAGATAAAGGCTTGTATTTCTGTGCTGTGAGTAAACACAGTGATACAGACTCATTCAATAGCTGAACAAAAACCCCAGTGCTCGGTTGGCACATCTGTTAGTGAGTCTATTTATCTGCTGGACTGTAGGGGGAGCTCAAGTACAATCACAGAACATTAGAGCTGCAACAATGAATCGTTTTGTTGTCGACTATTAAATTAATCCTCAACTACTTTGATAATCGATTAATCGGCCATTTTTGAAGAAAAAATTGTTTCTGATTCCAGCTTCTTAAATGTAAATATTTTCTGGTTTCTTTATTCCTCTATGACAGTAAACTGAATATCTTTGAGTTGTGGACAAAACAAGACATTTGAGGACGTCGTCTTGGGCTTCGGGGAACACTGATCGACATTTTTCACCATTTTCTGACATTTCATAGACCAAACATCTAGGGCTGTCCTGAATACCATTTTTGGGCTTCGGTGAGAAATTTTCGAAGGAATTTGAAGCTTGGCGGCGCGGCGCAGCAGGCTGACCTGTTCTTCTGTCTGTCTGTGTCCATCTCCCCCATTTCAGTGCCCCTGCAGCACTACTGTACGCACACGCACTTCTACACACAACAAACTGAAAATAACTAATAATAATTAATGTTGAATATGAATAATGTGGGATTATTCCTTATTTCATGAGCTATTGGGGGATTTATACATTATTATTACACACATATATAATAAATAAACAAAAAAAAGTATGAATACTGATTTGGAGGTCGTGTACAATGGCAATTTTCAAAGCTTCGAAGCATTCAGGTCAGCCCTTCAAACAACTGTTGGATTAATCGAGAAAATAAACAGATTAATTGACAATGAAAATAATCGTTAGTTGCAGCCCTACACACAATACAGAGACCCTCCCACCTGTAGCTCTTCATCTCTCTGTTG